>OY720464.1:3832500-3852500 GCA_963082715.1 Harpalus rubripes
CTTCCTTACCTAAAGGTGACGGAAGGTAAAAAGATCCCACCTTCAGAAAATCTATTACCTACATTTGGAGAAAGATTAAGTAAATAATTATACTAAACAATACGAAATATATATCTGACGGGCAGTGTAAAACTCATTTCCAAATGTATCCAGATACTTTTGAATATTTATTATATAAAATTAATCTTGTTCGCGAACTACATAAATATGAGAAAAAACTTTGAGGACATCTGAAAATGGCTTGAAAAAAAGAAGCAATGATTTTAATGTGGTGTTTAGAAAACTAAGAAAGCTTCCGGTAAATATTAAGTAATATAATTGCGTATATATTTACAAAATTGGTGAAAATTTGCAAACTTCACAGATATAAATCAATTCTCTCTTTATTCTTTCGAACGTGCACAGCGGGCTACACGTCCAGAGCTCGGGCGAACTGAACATTACAATCTACAGACCCGGATAAACATTTCTTTACGCCCTAGGTCAAAAACCACGACTGCACCCCCCCCCCCCTCAATATATATCGAGTTTTAATAATGCTTGACTTTATTAAATTGTTGTTCTATATCGGTGCCTTTATGAGTCTATAAACGCTCTGAAAACATGTTAAGAAGATCTATAAACGTACTGTTTTTGGAGCGTTTCGTTTTCTGGAGGTGGTATGACTTACTGCTTCTAAAAATTATACATAAATAACATATCAGCATCAAAGTCGCATTTATTAAAAATCTAGTAGAATTATAAAATTACCCCAATAGAAAAAATATAAAAACATGTTTCATAAGAACTGTGATCGCACTCCGCACTCGTCCTTTGTAACACTCACCGCGAAGCGGCTTGTTTTCCAAAGTTGTATTCGTGGGTTAACAGATTGCCTTATGAAATTTGTTTTTTAATATACCTACTATTATCAGTCATCAAAGATACATTTACCATCTTTTTATAAGTAGCTAAAGATTGTAACTTTTATTTTGCTTCTCTATCTCTCGAATGAAACGCATGTAAACAACAACTTTGGACTTATTAGATGCAGTTTTTAATTCTGAACAGTTTTCATATTTATACTTTTATTCTAACATTCATAGGGCAGAAATTACAGTCATGAAAATTTTACCATTATATTTGCTAAGATTCATAAAAAGTAGACACCGGTATATAAATATTAGAATTATTTATAGAGATGTGCCGATTATGACTTTGGCCGACTAGCCGATTAGTCGGTTGTAAAGAGGCCGACTAATCGGCCGACTAGTCGGCCAAGCCGATCACGGTTTCGGGGATTTCCGTGACGCGTTGATTTGATTAGGTTATGTACAGTTATAAATCATATAAGTACGTTACTGTCTTTTTTTTGTTTTTATGAAGCAGTTAATGTTTAGAATTTTTTGATATATTTTTTTACTGTACATCATATACAGGGTGTAAATCGAAAAGTGAAACATAGGAGTTTAACATGGGAAATCAATTTTTGTTTGCGCAAACGTTACCTAATTATTTTATCCAAAAATACTTTAAATAAAAGTTATAGAGATTTAAATGCAGCATCTAAATCATGTGAAACAATTATTTTATCTCTTCATATAAACGTAAAAATCAATGACAAAGTTACAGTTTTTATGAACATTTTGTCTAAGCAGGCATGGATATATGACAAAAAAAAACAAATACGTTGTTTTTTGTCATAAATCCATGGCTGCTTAGACAAAAAACTCATAAAAACTGTAACTTTGTAATTAATTTTTACGTTTATATGAAGAGATAAAATAATCGTTTCACATGATTTAGATGCTGCATTTAAATCTCTATAACTTTTATTTGAGGTATTTTTGCATAAAATAATTAGGTAACGTTTGCGCAAAGAAAAATTGATTTCCCATGTTAAACTCCTGTTTCACTTTTCGATTTACACCCTGTACATGCAATCTTGCTTTAATATTACTTAGGGCCGGTCTTTCCATCTTCGGATAAAGTTCCGGATAAAGTTATCTGGTGGATAAGTAAAAAATTCGTCTTTCCACCTTCGGATAAGGTTATCCGTCAGATAAATATAGCCTATCCGACAGATAAGTTATTCGGAACTTTTCTACCGGATAAATATGATATCTGACAGAAACGTATGAATTGATGCAAAAATTTGAAAAAAAATGTTAAATACATAATAGAAGTTTTACAATTTTATGATGATTAATTTTTGATAGAGTATAAAAATATAGAATTAGACTTTCATGAATAGCATTTATTAAAAATTTCACAAGTCTAATTATTATTTATTTATATTTAGTTCTTTTCTCTGTTTATTCATATAATTCCATACTTTTTAAGCATACGCCGCCTCGTACTTATTTTTTATTAACATATATAATATACGAATGTTTGAAATTAACACATAAAAAAATAAAACATTCCACATCTAAAGATACTTGTTCCATTCCATCGTTCTTTCACTGTAGTTAGTCTATCCCTGGTTATTTAATCTCACTGCTAGCGCAGTTAATATTGTTGTAATCAAACTTAATCATTATTGTAATCAAGAATTATCAATGTTGTCATCAAGTTTAATCTTCTTAAAAACAACCCAAGGGTTGGGGAGTAACTGCCTCTTCTTGACATCCCCCTCTTTTGGCGGCACCCATTCGTATGGTTTTTTTTATTTTCTATGATATTCTTACACCTTAGTATGTACAAATATATCAATGTTCGGTATTTTGTCGTTTATAAAATTAATGCATCTCTCACGTTTCTTTTAATTTCCATCTTCACACATTTCAAAATAATAACATAATACGATTATACTGCATATTTATCCAAATTACTTTTAAATTATAACTTTTTGTTCGCAGTAAATACCAATGATTATGTCAAAATCAACATAACCACAAATTGCTCCTTGCCACAAATGTCAAATCACAAATATTTAAGCAACTTGATCAAAACAAAACTTATATAGCATTTTCTTTCTCTGCCTCATTACATTTGCAATGCTGTTATCTCTTTTCATTTTTACCAGAGATTTTGGAATAGAATATATTGCACTTATCTGTCGGATAGTTATCCGTCAGATAAATTTGAAATGAAAGACAGAAAAAAGTTATCCGTCGGATAAAGTGTCAGATAAGTTTATCTGGCAGATAGTTATCCGGAACTTTATCCGAAGGTGGAAAGACCGGCCCTTAGATTGTTAATAAAAAAAATACTAATACTAATTTTGTTTGATAAATGTCAAAGATTTGTTTTCTTCACAACCAAGTAATTTTAGAAACTGATTGATTACCAAAGGAAAGGTTGCTTTGCTTTACATTTCAAAATGTGTAAGACTGATTATAAAATAAAAATATTAATAAACAATCAAGGTAAGAAGAAGCCGGATAGTCGGCGCTCTTTGTCGAATAGTCGCCGACTACGATAGTGGCCGGATAGTCGGCTTTACCGTCTAGTCGCCGACTAGTCGGCACATCTCTAATTATTTAAAATCTTCGACAACTGTCATAGCTCAACAGGATTTACCAATCACTTTACTATACTGATTTTGTATAATTAAAGCAAATATGACTGTTTACGTCGTCTGGTAAATGCAGGCACAGGCACTTTCTGTTTTCCCATTTTTACAACCACTCGATGGCCTTGTGGGTAATCCGGGCCTGACATTATACACCACGCAGTATTTACCGAATGCGTTCTGTGCAACCCAGAGTGCAAAGAAGTGAATATCCCAACGCTTACTGTGCAAATTATTAAAAATGTGTGCGCAGAGGAGGCCTATTCTATAACTTTTACCAATATTGATACGCGCTACATCTTGGTAAATTTCCCAGCGAATATCGTCGAACACCGGCGGTTATAACCGATTTGCGAGACATGACGTCACACCCAGCGGTGAATTCGAGGGGAGCATATCACAGACCATACTTCTCATAGCTTATACTCTGCACGAATCATACTTGTCACAAGTCGTACTCAGCTCGGGTCCTGTCGGCAAAGTTCGATTTACACTGGGAAAAAATTCATATGCAGTAGAAAGATAGGTTCAACCGAGGGTTCAACATTAGGAGAATAGATGACTCTCTAGTTTATTAAAATAAAATTTATCTAGTGATCTGTGAGATATTTAAAAAATTATTATATTTTAAATACTTTTGAAATTGAATGAAGATGTAATATAGTATTCAGTCATAAATAAAATGGTAAGACAGGCAAATATATTAGTATCTATACAAATATAAGACCATTTATCTTTTTTTAGGTTAAATGAACGTAAATATTGAAAAACTGATAAATACATATACAAAATACATGTTTATTTAAATTTTATCTTCAAGTATTTATATACCTTGCTGTAAGACTGATATTAAACGTATGTATATACTGGTATCTAAAATAGTTCATATTTTACAATACAATAATAAATATTTTCTATGTATTTTGTTTGATAATGGTTTACTATTCCTTTATTTTTCTCCATATACGACCAGCAGTGAATTCTAAAAGAATAACACGTCAAATGGCCTGTCATCTCTGTTTTTTAATATGACACTGTTATTTAACTGTTTGTTGTGATTGTTATTATTGTAATAAATATAACATTCTTTATTCTATTGTTTTTAAAATATTGTTAAAGTCTCAAGAAAACCTAATGGAAAATAGTTTATTTTTAAACATATCACTTCAAATCCATATCATATATTAATATGCACCTACCTACTTATGATATGAAATAATTTATATAATAGAATTCATTTTATAAAATATTAAATATGATGTAATTTATTTTACAAAATATTAATTTTAAATTTGAGGTTGAAAAGCTGTCACCTTGCATAAAATTTTAGTTGAGTAATGCGGATTTCAAATGTTTCCCCGATAGAAAACGAAGCGTGTTCGGCTGTCGTCGTAGTATGACTTATGAGGGGAGCATATCACAATCATAATTCTCATAGCTTATACTTAGCACGAATCATACTTGTCACAAGTCATACTCAGCTCGGTCCTCTCGGCCAAGTTCGATTTACACTGGGAAAAAATACATATCATGGAGGTAGGAATAGAAAGGAGGGAGCATGAGGTTAAATTGTGGGCCAGGGGAATGAAACATAGTGGGGACGGACGAACACAGCTGTTGGCCCTGCCTAGAGAGGGGATAAGCGCGGCAATTTTTAAACAAAATTGCATTAATCGTTCAACTAAAATTTTATAAAACTATTAATACTGAAAGAAATGTGTTGTATTTATTTATTGAAATATGATATTAATTTATTTTTATATACATTTTACTTATTGAATTTACTTAATTAAATTTTGTAACATTAAAAACGCACGTGTTTTAATCAAATATTTTTATTTAATTAATAAAACGCATTGAAATGCACAAAGTATATTCATAATTATATTTTATAAAGGCAGCAAATGACCTTAGTTGTCGGCCCGCCTTTAAAAATATTATAAAAAATGTATATTTTGAGTATATTATTCTAAATTCTATGAAAAACGAACAATCTGGCTGATATAGATTTATTATGAAAAACAAAATATGAAGAGATAAAATAATCGTTTCACATGATTTAGATGCTGCATTTAAATCTTTATAACTTTTATATGATTTTTGCATAAAATAATTTGCGCAAAGAAAAATTGATTTTCCATGTTAAACTCCTATGTTTCACTTTTCGATTTACACCCTGTACTGTACTTATTATAAAGTAAAACACTTAACAATTAAAAAAACGGAGAACAAACTCAACACTAAAAACGATACAACACAAGCGTAAACAAGCGTAAACTAAATGGTTGGGTTTTAAGGTCAAAAAAAGGTTGACAGATAGGCCCGACCTGGAGTGGGGGAAATGGCTTCACTTTTACAGCCACTTGCTCCCTCCTTATTTATTCCTACCTCCATGATACATATGCAATAGAAAGATAGGTTCAACATTCAATTTATCTAGCAATCTGTCAGATATTTAAAAAAGATTATACTTTAAATACTTTTGGAATTGAATGAAGATTTAATATAGTATTCAGTCATAAATAAAATGGTAAGACAGGCAAATATTTGCAGTATCTATATAAATATAAGACCAATTATCTTTTTTTAGGTTAAATGAACATAAATATTGAAAAACTGATAAATACATATACAAAATACATGTTTATTTAAATTTTATCTTCAAGTATTTATATACCTTGCTGTAAGACTGATATTAAAAGTATGTACATACTGGTATATAATGTAATGTGCAGTGCCCGCTGTCGCCGTCACTGTCACCGTCGCTGTCGTAGGGACGAGCGAGGGTCTATTGTTAGCGATGACGCAACGGACCTGTCTGAACCTGCTTAATTACGCGGTTGATGTAACCTATTGTGTTTTATCTAGAATGTGCTTGTGAGTTCTCGACCACAAATGCCGGGGTATATAAACACCGTTAGCGAAGACATTGGACAGTCTGATATAAATAAGCGTTGCGTGTTAAACAGTTGGTGATATAAACAGACAGTAGACAAGTGGTGAATATAAATAAATACAGTTGTATAAATAAATAAGTGATATATATATATATATATATATATATATATATATATATATATATATATATATATATATATATATATATATATATATATTGTGACGTAATGGTAGCAATAATAAGGTAAGGTAAAATAAATTTTGAAAGTAATTTTCCGAAGGGAAAATTACAGTCACACACTTACCGCGGCTGCTCAGGTTGGGTTGTGGTTCGCGGGGTCGTGGGTCACTAGACACAAGAATAAAAAAAATGGGCGCCAGTGATGTCAGGAAAGGGAGTGGACATACACACTCAAAGAAAGTTATAGACAAAAATTTATTACAGTGTTAATTAATAATTTAAAAAAAAAAAAAATGGTATCCTTTATGCCTTTACAGACCTTTATGAATGGGGTTACAATCTTGAGGGGTCCTAGGCCGATCAGGCTGGAGAGCGGGGAACCTGGAGGCGGAGTAACAATAGTCAGAGCTCCGTCAAAATAGCGGGGCAGACGGACGGACGCCAAGGCTGTCTAGTACCCTACCAATTGTGGGTATTTGTGGGCAACGATCAGGTACACCGCCACGCTCCTATGGCGTCGCGGCGTCGTCGTAGGAGGCCGGCGCCGTCGGCAGGTAGCCGGTGCTTTTGGGTAGAGGCCAAGGGCGTTGTAGTGTCCACGTTCCTTTATTTGACCTGGAGCTCGGTAGCGTCGTGAGCATCAAGAGGCCCTAGTGGTAGGCGTCGACGTCCCGTAGCTTGACTCGACGGTAGATTCCCCCACTCTCTCAACACAATCAACCCAGAGCCGGGAACGTATAACAAAATAGGCAATTAAGATTAAAACCACAATCGAAGTTAAAATGTACAAATAGGGCACTTAGACCCCCAAATAAAATCACTGTAATGAAAAATCTAATATGATAATAAATCTAAAAAAAACAAGTCAACAAAAACCTTCCAATAAAAAAATTACTTTCAGTTCTTACAATCAAATGAACTACAAAACAAATTTACAAAAACTAGAATTTATAGTGCACTTTTGATAAAAAAATTATAAACAAATCTTGGAAGAAAATAGCTGGCCAAGCTAGAAGTGAAATTAGACAAATAAATAGAGTAAGGAAGGTAGAGAATAATTGGTTCGTAAAATCCTGAAATTATTTCACCGCGAGAATTTTTGTAAGTGGGTTACACTCGTGGATGCCAACAACCCAGAAAAAAATTATCTCAAAAAAACTATATTGGCTTCCACAAAAAAATAATAATAAAAAAATAACCTACTACTTACGCATGACTTCAGATCAGCTCAGAGCTAGTCATAAATTCCGCCAGACAAATCATTAACGAACCCAAAAAAAATGGGAAACGATTGAACCGAACCCCAAATAACTGACAAAAAAATAGACCAACACGTGGGAGTGTAAAAGTTCTCTTCACAGCAATAATATACATAAATTTTACCACTAAAATTTTTACAGCCAACGTGGGTGTAAAAGAAAAATACATATGAATTTTGAACAAAACGCACCAAAAATTGACAAGCAAAAATAGTAAATTTTGAATCAGAGAACTGTACGAGTTGAAAATTAAAAGCTACAACTCCCAGAGAAGTGCTTCACACTCGTAAACTGGGGCGTGATGCATCCAGAGCAAGGTTAACAATATATTTTCAATAAAAATCAAAAAATATTATTACAACTCACCCAGGAAGATCACTGACCAGCTCACAATTAACGCACAAAGCAAATCGCAGTACGCAAAATTTAGATGAACATGGATAACAAAAAAATGGCAAAAAAACGTTAGTATTTTACACAAAAACAACAAACGTCCGACCGCTGTCGAGTGTGAAACACGTCTCCTCTTCAACATCCAACACGACGGCACAGGAGACGGATGCGCTCACAGAGACATCGGGCATAAAATACAATTAAACAAATAAATTTTAAACATAAAACCGCGAAACGAAACCAAAATCGTTTCACTATATATATATATATATATATATATATATATATATATATATATATATATATATATATATATATATATATATATATATATATATATATATATATATATATATATATATATATATATATATATATATATATATATATATATATATATATATATATATATATATATATATATATATATATATATATATATATATATATATATATTGATGCACGGTATCTTGTCGCCTCCGGTACATGGAAAAGGCGACCTGGCCTCCGGGTCATCCCATTGAGCTACATCGATAAAAAATGTATATATGGGGTGTTGAAATGATAATCAATCCGAATTCCTTGAGAGGGGAAAAGATTTTTAAGTTTTTATGGGGTCATATATGGGGAGCACAGAAAGTACGCTGTGACCTCCGAAAACTGTATATATGCGTACATCTTGTAGTCGTTGTTGCCTCCGACAGTATTGCCACATCATCGGAGGTCACATGGACACCTCTTTATCTGCGTTCTGGATTTTTAATATGAATACACATACAGACTGATAGTTTGCACCATATTTTTGGCAAAAGCATATTTTCTGATTTCGGCAACACGAAATATGATATGTTCAATATGACAATTAACTCAGTTATAGAATGTTTTATTCATATGGATACAGCGAGGTAAGTATGTAAAACAAAATGGGCGACCGCCACTGCTCATAATCCGCGACTGGTAAATTAACCAAATAAGCTATGAAATTAAAATGCATTTCTAAAAAAAAAAAACGAAACATTGAAAAAGTATCAAACTGCAAAAAATAGCGTATAGCAAGTAGTTTTTGGTCGCAAGATTAATTAGATGTTGCAGTTTAGATTTTTGGACTATAACGGTTCGATTTATATTTTTCTTTTGTATAAAATCTTTAATTTGTTGGCCTGATGGATAATATTTATTCTTTAATTAATTATTTTTTCTCTATTTTGCGATTGTCACGTTCACTTACCTAAAATTTACAAAACAATTTCAAAAATATTTCCAATCTTGCATTAGTAACTTAATCTATTATAGTTTTTCAGCTCTATATTTAATAATCTTCCTATTTTATATTAAAAATTCTATAAAAATTCTATATATTTTATAATCTTTAGAAAATTTCTACATATTTTTTCAAAAACTAAATTTTTTCGATTTTTCCGATTTCCATCGGTTTCTAAAATTTACATTTCATAATATATGTCATATTTAAGAATATAAACACATATTTATACATTTATACAAACTTATATTAAAATATTTAGTGAACACTATATTATATTGTAACCATTATTTCAGCTGTGGGCCTGATGATGTCATAAAGACGAAATCGATAGCCACAAAGCAATATTTTTATAAAATAAAACATTTGATAAAAACTTCAGGATTATATTTCTCAAACCTATCTACGTGTATAATATGGATTCTGACCTGGAGTCATTCATCAATCGAATTTTTTTATTTATTAATTGACGTAAATCAGCTAAATGATCTTTTGGTAATAAGTTCTCAAAATAAC
Organism: Harpalus rubripes; assembly: GCA_963082715.1. Lineage (NCBI taxonomy): Eukaryota > Metazoa > Arthropoda > Insecta > Coleoptera > Carabidae > Harpalus > Harpalus rubripes. The sequence continues at coordinate 3,842,505 of OY720464.1, forward strand.
ACAATGATATCCCCATAAATAATCACGAAATAAAACTATTGTTCGTAAAAGTCCCATGCTGCTGTATGCAAGTTGAAATTGATTAGACTGAAAAGGCCGTATATTAGTAATGGAAGGGCCTGAATTTTCTGTATTTTAATTCGCACTTAATTCTGTTATGCACACTGCTGGCCATAAAAAAGTAACCACTAAAATTTGTAATGCGTAACTAAATAAATTTAAATTCATAGAAGAACAATTTATTTATGCGATCCCTCCCAATGTGAGTGTCGCTGACAGTATCAGTGTTTTTGTAGCAAAAGTAATAAATAAGTAAGTAAAATAAACCCAGCTAAGTAAATTACTTAAATTAGAAGACATGAGTCCTGGCAGCGTATCAAATTTTTGAACAAATTACATGATTACAGATACATTTTTAACGTACATTAATTTCTTTTGACCGCTTAGAAGAATTTGATCCAGTTTCAGCATTACGGACTTCTATGCAGAATGAATCAGATGCTTTACTATCTGAGGTGTTTGAATAACTTGATCTTGGAAAGGTAAAAGCTCCTCATATTCTTTTTCATCTGAGTTTGACTCGTCATTATCGTTGGCATTATTGGAACTTGAAGAACATACGAAGTAACTAAATTCTACCCATATCAGAAAATTTCGTTTTTTTTTTTTGATATTTCTAGGTAAACTTTTATTAGTTTCTTCTGAAACCACGTGGCAAATTAAAATGGAAAATGCCTGGAAGTGGTCACCTTGTATGAGTACCGAGCGACTTGGACCGTACAACGATGCGAATCATTTCTCCTGTTTAATGACTGGAAGGGTACCAGCTTTGTAAAGCGGGTTCTCGAGAAAGGGAGAAAGGGACACTTTTTGATTAAGATATTGTTATCAAATTTAGTAATTGTGCATGGTTTTACATGAATTAAACGTCTCAAATTTGGTCTCGATCGGTTGATAAATAACAGATAAATGACAAAGGGTCTTCTATATGTTTGGTCCAATGTCGCTCTTTCAAACATAGATCTACGATGTTTTAGAGCCAAGAGATAGAATTGAACTGGTTGGCTTTAAAACATCAATTTGACAATTAGTTCAAAATTCATCAATTTTTCAATAGATCTACGATTTCGATTTTGAATCTGTCCATAAAATTTTATGGCAATAGTCTAAGGGGTTCACAAGAAATTGCAACTTTTTGAAAAGTGCTGAAGGGGCACTTCTAATGAAGAATTGCTGTTAAAATTCGGCCATGGTTTCACACTGAATAAACATGCTACAAAGTTAGTCACAATCGGTTTATAATTAAATGGGAAATGACAAAGAGCCTTATCTATTTTCGAAATTTTATTTACAATTTCACTTTAGAATCTGCCTATAAACTTTTATGGCGCTAGCCGTTTCTTTTCTTGAGAAATTCTATATTATTTTTTTAAATTTTAAAAACGACCAAAAGGACATTTTCTAATTAAAATATAGTTGTCAAATCTGGTATTCGAGCATGTTTTAAGTACGTTTTAAATGTGGTTCCGATCGGTTAATAAATAACTAAGTAATGACAAAGGGCCTTATTTATCTCGGGCCGGTTTGGCCCATTCACAAACCTAGATCTGCGATTTTTCTTTAGAAGCTGCATACAAAAAAGATTGCTTAAAGCGTTCTTAAAATTTCGCGCGCACGGACCGAGCGACCTATCGAGCGAGTGAGCAAGGGAATTCCCCGCTGTCGCTCGGTACAAAAATAGTCTTAAATTAAAGACTTACAAATTATCAATTAATAAATATTTAAATGCTTTTTAATTTAAAAACGAATGGGAATTATGAAGAACATTCAGACACAGTATGACATTATGAAATATTTTAAATAGTGTAGTATTATATACACATGTCCAATTTATTGGCGTAATACTTAAATACTTTTTGGTAGTACTTACTACACAGTGTTAACATATCAACTTAGTCCTTGATGACATTATCAGATTATACTATCACTGCGCGTCTTTTTTTTCGCGAGCTGCAAATATGAGATGAAATCATATGAAAACATCCTTATGACCTCTTCTCCGGCGTTGCCATTTAGCGGAGGCGGAAAAGTAACGTATGTGATATAAAAATGAGATTTATATAATCGGAGGCGACAACGTGCCCCCCTTATATGTTTTGTGCAACTCTAACGCCAGCGGTATATACCTGAACTAAACACTTTTTTTGTGAGTATGGAAGCTACGTTGTCGCCTCCGACCTATGTTTTATTTTAGGGCTTTAGATGACGTCCTAAGGCCAGAACCGACGAGAATATGGAAAAACGTTGTCGCCTCCGAAGTCGGAGGTGACAGCGTCATATATGAGGTGACAACGTTTCTTCAGTATGTACTTTGGAGGCGACAACGTACCCTTTACCAATATATATATATATATATATATATATATATATATATATATATATATATATATATATATATATATATATATATATATATTGTTTAAATAAATAATCTTAGTGTTTAAGTGTTAATTATAAAATTCTTAGTTTTAATCGTAGTGTTAGCTAAATTTATTATCTTTTAATATCTTTTAATTTAAATTTATCGTTATAATAAACTTTTATTTTCATTATTAATAATTGTCTAATATTTACACTTCACCCAAATAAATATAAAAACGTTACAATAGTGTGGGGTTAAAAAATTGTGAAGTGTAATTAAAAATAAATAATATGGCGACTAAACAATTAAAACTAAGCGAATTAAAAGTAAGTGATCTCAAGACCGAATTGGAAGAAAGAGATTTGGACATAAAAGGAAAGAAGTCAGTCCTACAAGAGAGACTGAGAGAAGCGTTAATCGACGCTGGTGAAAATCCTGATTACTTGTTCGAAATTCAGTGTGACATTCGTAAACTTATAGAAGAAAATTCTAGAAAGGTAGACGAAAGTTCTAGAAAAGCGGAAGAAAATTCTAGAACACTAGAACAAAAACTAGAAAATACTACAACAATGCACATCAAAACACCGGAATTTGATGGAAAATCGTCGTGGCCGAATTATTTAAAACAATTTGAAGCGGCTGCGAAAGCACATAATTGGACGTCTACAGAGAAGGCTACAGCGTTGACTGTCTCGTTGCGAGGGGAAGCCATCGACATCCTACAAACGCTGAAGGAAGAAGAACAAGAAGACTACGACCAACTAGTCAAGCGGTTGGACATGGTACGGCAATGCGCACCTGGAGCAGGTATACCAGACGCAACTGAGGAATCGTTATCAGAGTTCAAAAGAAAGCCTTCAAGAATTTGAAGTCGACGTAGCTCGTTTGGTTCGTCTCGCACATCCTGCAGCTCCTGACAGCGTTTTGGAGTGCTTGGCCTTTCAAGCATTTATCTACGGAGTTAGAGACTGCGAAATACAGCAAGCACTGCGATTGGCCCGCCCAAAAACATTAATTGACGCACTCTCATATGGACTAGAACATGAAGCTGCTAAACAAGCTTTACGTAACCAATCTCGAGTGCGAAATATTGATGCCGAGAGAAAAGAAGACACGGAAGATCTAGAAGAGAAAATGCGACGAATTGTTAAGGAAGTGTTTGCTGAAAGAAAGAAACTTAGTTCTTGGAAAAATGCAAAAGAATATGGAATCGACAAAAGAAGAAAAGGAGTGGGAAAACTAAGTCGGGTTGATGCGAAGGGGCAATCGTCAACTCGTAAACTGATAGCCTCACAATCCATCAGTTATGTCGCATCCCTTCATCATCAAGTCAGTAGCATCTACGTGAATGGCTCTATTAATGGAAGGCCACTGAAAATGTTACTAGATACGGGTGCGACAAAGACTATAATCAGACCCTATTTAGTAAAGAATACAGACAAGACGCATCTTCAACCAACCAAGTGGAGATTACGCACAGCAACAGGAGAACAAGCTACCACATTAGGAGAAATAGATATGACCATCACTATTGGAAACACATCCTTTAAACATCGGGCGCTGGTAGCTGATGTTGAAGATGAATTTGTAACAATATTTTTCCATTCCTGTTCATTTTGTGTTCATTCCGCTTTTCTAATCACTTTCTTCCACTTCATACCTGAAACTGTATTGTCATTCTATTTCATTGTTATCATAATTTGTGTTGTCATATTTCACGGTGTACCTACCTTAGCTTTTCCTTGGTCTATTTCTCTCTAGTTTTCATCCATTCCCTTTTTCCCTTTTGTACATTTTTCTTGTCTTCAACCTTCACCTTCATCAGTCCTTTGTTGACATTTCCATATGTCAAACCGCCATTCATGTTTCATCTCCCACAGTTCACTTGGCGTCTGCGCGTGAGCGCATTGTTTGTGTCATTGGTTCTGACTTTTATTCCCGCGAAGTAGACTACTGGATGAACATGTCAGTTTGTGTGGTAAACTACCCCAACTTTATTTTGATTTTAATGAATTTTTGCCTACTTAGACTAGAGTTGAAATCTCTTAATTGAACTGACTTAAGTCAAGTACATTCTGCATTGTAAGATTTTCTTCTTTTTAAAAGCAACGTTTGAAGACTTAGACGTGTTGTGCGATCCGCTCTTAAGCGATTTTTTTAGTAAATTGTGTTTTAGTTTTGAGCACTCTGTTATAGAGGTTTTGATCCACAAGTCATTTAATTAATTTGGGAATTTGGATATTCCCACAGGAAGTTTCCTGGATGTTAAAAATCTTCACCGCTTGTAACACTTTGAGGCCGTCCTAAATCAAAGGCCTTTTTCTTTTTCTTTTTCATTTATCTCGTTTCCTTTTGTTCTTCGTTTTCTTTTACGACATTCCCTTTTGGGATATATTTTGGATTTATCTGGAACCTTTTGCTGGGTTTTACCTAAATTTCTACGAGGTTCTCGTATGGTGTATGAAGTACATGGTTGCACCATTACGAGTCATCGCGTTCATCATCATCATCGTTTCATCATCACCGCCCGTCTGCGTGTTGTCTGTACCTGGTTGCCGCGTTGGAGAGGAGTTTTAATATTGGCGTACCAAGCCACGAGGGAAGAGACGTCCGCCGTGCCGTCTGGACTTCGCCGCCTCCCCCACCAGTAGATCAGATAAGCAACAGAACAATTATTTTTTTATTTTGTTTGGCAATTCATATTTATATTTTTGTGTAACTTACCGTTTTGTTTGTTTGTTGCGTTCACCTTCAGTGGACCAGTTTATTTTTTTTATGTACTGTGGACTATATCTGGGTATTTTAAGAGGTATAGGCTGGCTTTCGCGAGGCCATTTTGAAAGGTATTTTATGTTATTGTTATCTCGTCCACGGAAAGGTACTAAGGGCTCGTACTGCGAGACTTTGAGCGTTTTACCGTCTTACTCTGCGCCGCGACGTAATTGATGCATCAACTGCGATCTACACATTTTGCGCTTTCATTTTTTTTTGTTACGACGCACCGCCCCGACGAACCTTACCCTTCTGCGACGAACAGCCCTTAAGGCTCATGTACCATCGGCCTTCAGCCACAACTCGCGCGAGACTGCCGACCCCCTTCGTTTATACACCACCGTTTTGTAACCACATTTCTGTACCGACGTTATTGCAATATAGTTCACGTTTTTATTTTAAAATTAGCGGTTGTTGCTACCTTCCCGTTCTCTCATTATTCAAGTTTCCGAGGGCTTGTCGCTCAGCTGTTTGTAGGCTCTGTGATCGAGTGACTGGCGCCCTTTCCACCCTTATTTTTCAGCGACGTCGAACCACCCCGTCTCCACTGTTTAGCTGGCCGGAGCCCAAACCTCGCTCGGGAACTCACCCCCCTGGGCCACAGTTTGGCTTTTATAACCCCAAGGGCTAGGGTGGCCTTTGGGTACGTTATAAATTAATACTCGGTATGGATGTAATGAAAAAGCACGGTTTTAAACTTGACCTGAAGAATGGAGTAATGATGGTCAATGCAGAAGAACTTGTTTTAAACCCACGAGAAGACAAAGCTGTGCGCGTACTAATGGCCGAAGATGTTATCCTTCCAGAACGAAGTGAATCTATTGTGCAAGCACAATTAGATGGTAGTTTCTGTGAGGGGAATATTGTTATGCTTGAGCCCAAGAATGATGATGTGAAGACTGGTACTGGAGTTGTTATAGGAAAATCACTGATCAAAGCCAGTCAAATAGTACCAGTTCGAATAATGAACATAAAAAAAATCTTGAAAGTACTGCCTTACTAAATTATTTAAGATCTCAAAATAAAAGTTTGATCACTGAAAATAGTACTTGTACGGGTTTCAAAAACAGCGACATGAAGTAATATCGACCAGGCTATGAACTATTTCACTTTTATTAAGAAAATTGACCAAGAGAGGGCTGTACGACGGTTCTGTTCTGTACTAAAAGGTTAGAGGTTCATTTCTGAGATAGATGAATGAATTCACATGAAGTGTTCAGGTAAAGACACCCTGGGCCCTGGGTTTGGGATTTTATGACTGGTAGTAACAAACAGTCAGCTACTGCATATTTTTCTGGAGATTTTTCAAGTATTCAACTTTTCATTTTTAAATTTCAAGCAAAATATTTTTTTCTCTTATTTATAAAATTCACTACGAATTTTATTTTTGTATAGGTCATCATTATAATTCCGTGAAACTACTCGTATACACAGAAAAAAAATTGTACGTGTTTTTATAATAATTATTGTAAAAACGCTAACTACAATAATTTGTAGTACAAATAGAAAGGGAGAGCTAGATTGCTGTTTATTGTTATTGTAGTACCTACCTATATATTATTGTAGTAGTTATTAATACAATAACAAACACTAATCACTAATGTATAAATTATTATTTCATATTAAAGTTTAATATTTTTGTAGAAGATAATCCTATTCTATATGCAAAAAAAATAAATGCTATTTCATAGTGTTTACAAATTCGGATAAACCTCTTTTTATTGAGGAAATGTATAGAGATGAGGAAATGTGGGAAAACATTATGCTGCCCAAATTAGAAATTTTTTATTTAAATTGCATTTTCCCCGAAATAGTCATGGGGAATAGATTTAAATTTCAAAAATATGTTGATCCCCAGTATATAATCGAAGCTAAAAAATGAAAGAGCAAGGCAAAAACTCATAAATTACATTTGATTAATATTCAACACTTTTTTAAATTTTTAATAATTCTCTGTTCACTGTGATGATGGCAAAATCATTAGTTTGAAAAGCCAACTGAGTGAAAAATATGAAATTATTATAAAAAATTATAATTAATTTGGCCAAGTTTATTTCGAATTTTAAATGGCACAAAAATGACCCGTCCCCACAGCAACGTAGTAAATTATAAATCAAAATTTCGCATTACAGACTTTTCTATTTATTGGAACAACAAATTAGATTTTGTTTACAAATGATCAACCGGAAGTGATACTTTACTTACAGCTCATTGCTACTTTAAACATGAAATTGGCGGGAGGTCCTGTGCTGGCCACATCAGATTTCTTTTAATTTCTATAAGAATTTATTTATTGTTCTATGATTTTTCATATGTATATTTTATACTGAAAAGTGTCATGATAATTAATTTTTTGTTTTTTTATTAATGTATGATTCCTTTTTAAAATATAGAAATTACAAATGTATTTCAAATGCTTATTTAATAAAAATTTATACAGATTTGCATTGTACTTGGAAGGGTTGTAAATTATAATAGGAGTAAAATTTATGACGGGCAAAAACATTAAAAGCAGGTACAAATTTTAATCTTACAAATACTTGAATGATTTGGACTGCATTACCGACAGTGAGGCCGCCTATAGTTCTGACATCTATGAGAAATAGCGTGAACTGTTTTCGAGAGCGCTGCTATTGGCGAAAAAATTCAAAGTGGGTGACGTCTGGCGGCAGATTTATGAACTAGAGGAATAAGGAAAGGTTGATAGCATACATTGAAACGTATGTAATTTTAAACAGGCTTAATTTATATTTGTTGTAAAAGAAAGTTAGATATATAGTGTATATTACATTTTCATGTTTAAATAATGATCAGTAACTGCCATAGATACTGCTCAGTGCCACAATGGAGCAATTATAAGTCAAAAAGTGTAAGTTTACACTATATCCCAAGTGACAAAATATGATCTTGAAATTTTCTTCCCTTATAATTTTGACGTCACCAATCGGTTCTATTTTTTTCTTTTTTAAAACAACATGGTAAAATTCTTCTAATAATAATAATAATAGCCAAACTATACTGTTTATCATCCTTTTAAATAAGTTTTCCCCTTACTTTGTTCCAAATCTGTACAGTTTAATAAACCCATAAACAAATAAATTAATAGCATAATAATGATAACATTTGTTGTAAAACAATAAATATAGTTTTGATTTTTACTATCCTGTTTATATGCAACAAAATTGCAACAATATGTTTACATTTGCCTCTCAATTCTGCTCTACAACTAAATTTGCTTTCCAGTAATTTATATTCTCATTTAATAAATCAATCATATGAGGATCTCCACTCAAATGTCTGGTTTTTAAACAAGATCCCAGTATTGTACCTGGTCCATAACCTTTTATTCCTCAAAGCAATAAATGTCCAGTCTTAAAAACTGCTTCGCCTTCCTTTATAGAACGTGCAGAAGCAATGTATTCAGAAATATCACAACTTTATGTTAATTTTCTCCATATCAAATACTTTACACTTTGAAATGCATATTGCCGGCAATAAGGAATGAGGGAACTCTCCTTATTCCTCCGCCATCTTGCTATCGTCCGGCCTGCCATCTATAGTTCAGTTTTTTCGCCAATAGAAATGTTCCTATTTGGGCTACATTTTCTTTTAAGTGTAGTACAAAATCGACGTAATTTTTTATTAATATTTATGTATATCTGGCAACAATATGAAGAAAACTACTTCATAATTGTATTTTGGTTTAATAGTTTTATTATTTACATGATTTACGAGTGATTTTATTAATAAATATTAAATATATTTTCATCTAATGTTAATTAGGAAATAGAGAATAAATTCATATATATATTTTTTTTTTGTTTTGGTATGCATTTTTCAATTAAAAACTATAAAAGCACTTAAAACAAAATCGATTTTTTTGCTTATGCAACCAGCATTATTGAATCCCCGCCTTAAGAAAAATAAAAATGTATACCAAGCTATTATTCAAGTCGACCATAATACATACAATGCGCTCTTAAACTCAGGAACAGTTTTTATTGGGTATGAATATTGTTCGGTATATGACGCGATCGACTTACGTATACTCAAAATTTTTGACTCTGTCGGGTCTAGTAATAAAACTATAGCAGCATACAAAAATAGCATTTATGTTCAAGGAACAGTAAGATTATTTTACTATACTCTAGGACTCACAGTAGGTGGCGAACCCAAGAATTTGAACAGAGCGGCGTAGATATCCAATGTTATAATACAAGCAGTAAGCGGCAATATGCCGCTTTGTCATAATTAGTTTTATTGCTAGACCCGACAGTCAAATTTTTTTACTATAGGTGTTTCAATTGCTGCGGCTTTCACCATTCAGCCTCTCAGTGCACTACAACTAATCCAGTTTGTCCCAAATGTGCAGAATTACATTCTCTCAGTAATTGTTAATCGACCATGATGAAATGTGTCCACTGTTCACAACTAAAAACACAAAAGCCTGATATCTCATGTGACCATGCTGTCTGGGATCGTGCCTGCCATGTCTACAAAGAAACTTTAAAAAGATTTAGAAATAATATACTCGGTAATGCATAGCAATTAAAGAAAACTCTATCTAATGAATCTAAAATGAACACCTCATCATCTGGTCTCAATATTAACAGTTTTCTATTATCAAAATGTCAGAGGTTTGGCAGGCAAAGCCACTGATTTGTTTATTAATTCTTTACTGCAAACGCAATTTCAATCTTGGTGCCATGACAACATCAATAACTCAGAACTATTTGATCCCAACTATTTCACAGTTTTTAGGGCTGATAGAAATTTCAATCTTACGGAACCTAAACGTGGGG
>OY720464.1:3857500-3962500 GCA_963082715.1 Harpalus rubripes
AAAGAATACAGGAATACGATTTCAAAATCGAGGATAGGACGGGTACCAGCCATCGTAATGCCGACGCATTGTCCAAAAGGCATTGCAAGCATTGTAGTCGACTGGAAGAGAAATTTTCTATTGTCGTCAGGACAAGAGTAGTTGACGATAATTAGCAGCCCGATGGACTACGCGAAGATTAAGAAAAAGATCCGACTTTGAAAATTATACTGGAATGGAAAGCAAAGGATAGTAAACCAGTATGGGAAGATGTTGCACCGCACTCACCGAGTGTAAAATCGTACTGGACGCAATGGGACTCCATGGTGATTGAGGATGGCCTGTTAAAGCGTGTGGTAGAAAATGCTGATGGAACTGAGAAGAGAACTCAGTTAGTTATTCCTAAGAGTAGAGTACCAGACGTGTTGAAAGAGATCCATGCCGGATCTGGAGGCCATTTTGGAGTCATCAAAACGCTAGAAAGATTGCGCCAGCGGTTTTACTGGATTAACTTCACGGAAGATGTTAAAGATTGGTGCAGGAAATGTGTGGTTTGCGCTGGAAGTAACGGTCCACATAAACGACGAAAAGTTCCAATGCGTCAATACAACGTTGGCAGTCCATTTGAGCGTATTGCAATTGATGTGGCTGGACCATTCCCAGAAAGTGACGAAGGAAATAAATACATCGTGGTTGTCATGGACTACTTCATCAAATGGGTTGAAGCGTATCCATTACCCAACCAGGAAGCCACCACGGTCGCTGAAACTTTAGTTAAAAAATGTATACGCCGATTCGGAGTACCACGTGAACTCCACTCCGACCAGGGAAGAAATTTTGAGTCTGCCGTTTTCCAAAATGTCTGTAAGATATTAGGAATTAATAAAACTAGAACAACTGCATTACATCCGCAGTCTGATGGCATGGTTGAACGAATGAACAGAACGATCAACCGATATTTGTCGAAGGTAGTCTCCAACCACCAAAGAGACTGGGACCGACATCTCCATCTGTTCCTGATGGCTTATCGTTCATTCGTGCATGAAACAACAGGGCAAACTCCTGCGAACATCTTATTCGGGCGTGAGTTGCGCTTACCATGCGACTTGGTGTTCGTCAGTAAACCTGGGGAAGATCTGGCCGGGGAAGATTACGTTACGGATTTACGAAGAAGAATGGATGACATTCATGAACAAGTCCGTACGAACATTCAAACTGCCAGCGACCGAATGAAGGACCGGTATCACATCAAGGCCGAAAAGGGTGGATATCAACCTGGGGATTTAGTGTGGCTTTACAACCCACAAAGACGTCGTGGTTTATCACCAAAGCTGCAAAAGAATTGGGAAGGCCCCTATGAAGTAGTCAAAAGGATAAACGACGTGGTATACAGGATTAAGAAACAACCTAGCGGGAAGCCGAGAGTAGTACACTTTAATCGGCTAGCTCCTTTCGCCGGAGACAACCACGAAGACCATAATGGAGCAACGGTTCATCGGATCATAACACAAGAACCAACTTTTGAAGACTTCATGGAGAACTATTCCTTTGGCCGCAAGGCGCGGTTCGGCGTGACGAAAGAAGAACACCGAGATCTATTCACCGTGTCTTCAGATTATTCCCTCGGTCACTGCGTATCAGAAGACTTAAAGATATCCCCGGTATAGCTTCAGTCTTTAAGGCGAAATTTGGGCGACTACAAGAACTGGCCAACCAACGTCCAACTGTTGGGAAAACGCTGCGCCTGAGGGATAGCAATGCAGACCATCAGCGGTACATCTATTACCTGGTCACTAAACCACGCTCGTACCAGAAGCCGTCGTATCGTAGCCTGTGGAACTCATTGTGCGATTTGAGGGATCATCTGCTTGAGAATGACATTTTGAAGCTAGCTGTACCGAAGTTAGGCTGTGGTCTAGACGGTTTAGATTGGAGGATTGTTAGGAACATGATAGAAATCCTCTTCCGTTTTACCGGTGTTGAAATTCTCGTTTGCAGCTTTAACCCTAACGGACATAAAGAAGAAGTCGAGCGGACCATCGACTGTTATTTCTTCAAAACTTCGAAATGCACCAATGGTAATGCATGCAGATTTCGTCATCACGAACTGTTCCGAAACGAAACAGTCTTAAGGAGGGGGCAGTGTAATGTGCAGTGCCCGCCGTCGCCGCCACTGTCACCGCCGCTGTCCCCGTCGCTGTCGCACGGACGAGCGAGGGTCTATTGTTAGCGACGACGCAACGGACCTGTCTGAACCTGCTTAATTACGCGGTTGAGTAACCTATTGTGTTTTATCTAGAATGTTCTTGTGAGTTCTCGACCACAACTGCCGGGGTATATAAACACCGTTAGCGAAGACATTGGACAGTCTGATATAAATAAGCGTTGCGTGTTAAACAGTTGGTGATATAAACAGACAGTAGACAAGTGGTGAATATAAATAAATACAGTTGTATAAATAAATAAGTGATCTATATATTGTTTAAATAAATAATCTTAGTGTTTAAGTGTTAATTATAAAATTCTTAGTTTTAATCGTAGTGTTAGCTAAATTTATTAACTTTTAATATCTTGTAATTTAAATTTATCGTTATAATAAACTTTTATTTTCATTATTAATAATTGTCTAATATTTACACTTCACCCAAATAAATATAAAAACGTTACAATAAAATAGTTCATATTTTACAATACAATAATAAATATTATCTACGTATTTTGTTTGATAAGGGTTTATTATTTCTTTATTTTTCTCCATATACGACCAGCAGTGAATTCTAAAAGAATAACACGACAAATGGCCTGTCGTCTCTGTTCTGTATTATGACACTGCTTTGTAACTCTTTATTGTGATTGTTATTATTGTAATATAACATTCTTTATTCTATTGTTCTTAAAATATTGTTAAAGTCTGAATAGAACCGAATGGAAAATAGTTTATTTTTAAACATATCACATCAAATCCATATCATATATTAATATGCACCTACCTACTTATGGTATGAAATAATTTATATAATAGGATTAAAAATATGAATTTTAAATTTGAGGTTGAAGAGCTGTCACCTTGCATAAAATTTTAGTTGAGTAATGCAGATTTCAAATGTTTCTCCGATAGAAAACGAAACGTGTTCGGCTGTCGTCGTAGTATGACTTATGCGAAATATGAGTTATAAGAAGTATGGGCTGTGATATGAGTAAGTACATATCACAGCCCATACTTCTTATAAGTTATACTTCTCATAAGTTATACTACGACGACAGCCGAACACGCTTCGTTTTCTACCGGAGAAATATTTGAAATCTGCATTACTCAACTAAAATTTTATGCAAGATGACAGCTCTTCAACCTCTAATTGAAAATTAATATTTTGTAAAATAAATTACATCATATTTAATATTTTATAAAATGAATCCTATTATGTAAATTATTTCATACCATAAGTAGGTAAGTGCATATTAATTATTAGGGATCGACCGATATGATTTTTTGTGGCCGATACCGATATCGGCCGATACCGATATACTCATAACCGATATCGGCCGATACCGATATATCGGCCATAAAATTTTGTCGTAAATTTTTTGCTGTATAAATGAGGTAAAAGTGATTTATAATGATATACTGTTACCGTTACACACATTAACCATAAATAAATCACAAAAAAATGCAGAGCAAATGCAAAAAAAGACATATTTTTTCAAACGTCGTAGAAATGCCATTTTTGTGACTTAATTCACAAGGTAGAAGCTTTATTTCTACGCCGTTGGAAATTTCTACGCCGGCGGAGTAGAAATAGCTAATTTCTACGCCGCCGGAGTAGAAATAGGTAATTTCTACGCCAGCGGCGGAGAAATAAAATAAATAAATATCCATAGAAACTACATAGAATTAGCGAATAAAAAGAAAAGTAGTGCGTTTGAAATAAAAAATTAATGTGTCATTCGGAATAAAAGTGTCTTTGTGTGCCTCGCATGCAATTGTCCGACTCGCTTCGCTCGTCGTGCAAACTTCCATGCTCGCCACACAAAGTATCACTTTTACTCCTAATAACACAATATACTATTTTCCATTGATGTACAAAGTTGCAATAATATATTTAGCACCACCGCCAAGTAGTGTTGCTAGTGAACAGCTATTTTCTTCAGCTGGAAATGTTTATGAAAGCGCAAGAAATCGTCTAACTCCGGAAAGAGTAGAAAGCTTAATTTTGTTACAACTTGCCCAAACTTAACTTTAAATATTAATTTGTTTAACTAAGTGTGTAACTTTACTTCTACATTTTTAATGACTTTTTTGCTAAATTTTGAATAAGAATAAACTTGATTTGTTTTTTATTTAGTATTTCTGTTTTAATTTCCTTTAAAAAATCCTTAGCAACTGAAATATTAAGCATTTTATATTTTTTAGGCCGATACCGATATAGGCCGATATCGTAGTTTACATATCGGCCGATACCGATATCGGCCAAGATGACCGATATGGCCGATATACCGATACCGATATCGGTATCGGTCGATCCCTATTAATTATAACATTATTATATGGATTTGATGTGATATGTTTAAAAATAAACTATTTTCCATTAGGTTCTATTGAGACTTTAACAATATTTTAAGAACAATAGAATAAAGAATGTTATATTACAATAATAACAATCACAATAAACAGTTAAAAAATAGTGTCATATTACAAAACAGAGATGACAGGCCATTTGTCGTGTTATTCTTTTCGAATTCACTGCTGGTCGTATATGGAGAAAAATAAAGGAATAGTAAACCATTATCAAAAAAATACATAGAAAATATTTATTATTGTATTGTAAAATATGAACTATTTTAGATACCATACGTTTAATATCAATCTTACAGCAAGGTATATAAATCCTTGAAGATAAAATTTAAATAAACATGTATTTTTTATTTTGTATATAATATTTGCCTGTCTTACCAATATGACTGAATACTATATTACATCTTCGTTCAATTTCAAAAGTATTTAAATATAATATTTTTTTTAAATATCTGACAGATCGCTATATAAATTTTATTTTAATAAACTAGAGAGACATCTATTCTCGTAATGTTGAACCTATATTTCTACTGCATATGTATTTTTTCCCCGTGTAAATCGAACTTTGCCGAGAGGACCCGAGCTGAGTATGACTTATGACAAGGGGAGCATATCACAATCCATACTTCTCATAGCTTATACTCTGCATGAATCATACTTGTCACAAGTCATACTCAGCTCGGGTTCTCTCGGCAAAGTTCGATTTACACTGGGAAAAAATACATATGCAGTAGAAAGGTAGGTTCAACATTAGGAGAATAGATGACTCTCTAGTTTATTAAAATAAAATTTATCCAGCGATCTGTCAGATATTTAAAAAATTATTATATTTTAAATACTTTTGGAATTGAATGAAGATGTAATATAGTATTCAGTCATAAATAAAATTGTAAAACAGGCAAATATTTGTAGTATCTATACAAATATAAGACCAATTATCATTTTTTAGGTAAAATGAACATAAATATTGAAAAACTGATAAATACATATACAAAATACATGTTTATTTAAAGTTTATCTTCAAGTATTTATATACCTTACTGTAAGACTGATATTAAACGTATGTATATACTGGTATTTAAAATAGTTCATATTTTACAATACAATAATAAATATTTTCTATGTATTTTGTTTGATAATGGTTTACTATTCCTGTATTTTTCTCCATATACGACCAGCAGTGAATTCTAAAAGAATAACACGACAAATGGCCTGTCATCTCTGTTTTGTAATATGACACTGTTATTTAACTGTTTATTGTGATTGGTATTATTGCAATATAACATTCTTTATTTGATTGTTCTTAAAATATTGTTAAAGTCTTAATAAAACCTAATATAAAATAGTTTATTTTTAAACATATCACATTAAATCCATATCATATATTAATATGCACCTACCTACTTATGGTATGAAATACTTTATATAATTAGGATTCATTTTATAAAATATTAAATATGATGTAATTTATTTTACAAAATATTAATTTTAAATTTGAGGTTGAAGAGCTGTCACCTTGCATAAAATTTTAGTTGAGTAATGCGGATTTCAAATATTTCTCCGATAGAAAACGAAGCGTGTTCGGCTGTCGTCGTAGTATAACTTATGAGAAGTATGACTTATAAGAAGTATGGGCTGTGATATGTACTCATGACAAGTATGATTCGTGCAGAGTATAAGCTGTGAGAAGTATGGATTGTGATATGCTCCCTGTGATATGTACTCTACTCAGGTCAATGTATATCTCTTTTCTATGCTCTACTCAATTCGAGACGGGCACAGACCACACTATACTCTATCTTGGTAAATTTCCTAGCGAATATCATCGAACACCGGCGGTTATAACCGATTTGCGAGACATGACGTCACACCCAGCGGTGAATTCGAGATGGGATTCCAAGCACGCATAGGATCTTGAAATTTAGTTATCCAGATCGAAGCTGTCAGTTGTTTCGACGCCATCAATGAATCGTTTAACTTTCGACTATGAATTTTTTGTGTTGATTGAATTTAAGTGCTTTTTTTCTTTTTGTAAGATTTGTAAGCAGTTGAAACTATACTAATTATTTTATTTTAACATGACTTTGTTTATACTTATTGAAGACAAACCAGCATGTACGATAACTGAATTTTAATCAAATTTCAGATTAAATAAGAATGCCAGTTGGTACGTTATCGACTATTCATCTCTTCTTATGGATATCGGTAAACGGATCTAGCGAATTCCTATACATTTGAGTATTTAATAAGTAATATTACTTATTAAATGATTTGACGTTAAGATGATACAAACTTTTTAAACAATTTTATTTACAGGTATTTATAACGAGCTAATGATGTCATCTAACTATTTAACTGTATGAAGCTACCAACGCAGTGTTAAAAGTAAATTGCTGACATGTATAAGCCAGCTATTTTGTACTTTAGATTTTGCGTATCTATCGCAAATTTCCACAAAAGCTATAAAAAGATAAATAAAGGACGCGAAGAACATGTACAAATAACTTTATAGGTAGTTGGAAAGAATTTTGTAAACAAAGGGAAAAGCGAAAGTAGTGATTTAGATTTATTTTGTTTCGAAAGATGAATAGGTATGATTCCTATTAGACTTTGAAGATATGTATTCAAAACGAACATTTACATTTATCATTTCTTATGTAACAAAAGGGTGAATGTAGAAAGTAAAAGCTTCATTTATGTTCCAAATTTCCGCCAAAGATGCAACAACACCAGTTGTAACAGTTTCGCTAACTATGGTGCACCATTGCTAGCGATACAGCGAGTCACTGCCACAGCTACAATGACTACTTCAAAAGTTGGAGTTACATCTAAAAGTACATATGCAAACCAATTTCGTATTACCAATTCATATAGATAAATACAAAGAGAATCTGCCTAAATATTAATTATTAATTTTTTGTTTGTGTGTTTTAGGAAAATAAAAATATGCAATCAGCCATGCTGAAGATTTTGAAGAAATCAGTGTGGAGTCTATTAAAGCGAAGAAGCTGGGTGAAGAAGTGGCGACCATGAACAAAGAATTGAATAATGTTATGATAATTCTAAAAAGAATAGCTGTGACGGTAGAAAGCATAAATGAATAGCTATAATACAAAATAAAAAATACCTGTATGCGAATTGTTTTTCTTGTCATAATTTTTTTACATGCCCCTTTTACTTTTGCGAAGTAAATAATAAATATCACATACAGTAGTTGTACATAATTATTATGCAATAACAAAATTATGTAAGTATATGCGCCAGTTATCAAGCTGTTCCCATTAATTAGATTCATTAGATATAAAATAATTCCATATAATATGAATAAATAAAGTACTACACAACTTAAAACTAGAAAATTGTTTTGTTAATTTGTAAATATCGGATTTAAATATATTGCCAATCCATTCTTCAATCAGCAACAATATGGGGACACTAAAATTACTAGTATGTTTAAAACTAATATGTTTTAAATGAGAGGAATTAGAAAATATTAACCCCTTGAGGTAGCAACCCGCTGCACATGGGAATAGAACGGTTAACCCGCCCTGACTCTATTTAAATAAGTCAATAAATAAATAGAAATAACTGTTTCTGTTACTTGGAAAAATTAGTTATATATTTTTACGTGTTTAAGTTTAATTTTGGAATTGTTTGAAATAGCTGTAGTATCTTAAATTAATTATTAACATTAATATTATTGCATCTGGTTTCACGCGAGTGCGCGCGCACCCCCACGCCAAGGTAGTGCCGCTACAGCATCGACCAACTCAAACTCAGAGGTGCTCAGAGTGTCTCTGGCTTGCAAACGGTAAACACGTATCGCGTCGTCATCCGCGAGAGTGGTTTTCCACCATTTTGCATAAACATTCTGATTTTCATATGGTCAGTAAAGTAATTGGTTGTTTAATTATCGTACGCGTAGCTTGATTAGCCTAGCACGACTAATTCAAGGAGTTATCGTTCGGTTTTTATTTAATTTGGTACTTTATAGTCCGTGAATACTTTCCGGCGCCAATTTATGCAGCTAATAGACACATCTCAGGAATCAATTGTAAAATCGAACTGTACAATTTGATTTCTCACGGGAATTCGTGTTGTTAGGGATTTGATTCATAATTCCTTGGGTGAAATTATTATTATTTCTTTGTAAACCTGTTTACACACGTTCTCGTTCGAGTGACGTCATCCACAGTACATCTGCTGTTATTGTCGACTAGGTACAGACAATGCAACAAGTTTTGCATTCCAGTTGGTTGTTATTAAGTTCATTTAGAGTTCTTAATATTGTTTAACTAAATTTGTTTGGTCGTATACTTATTAAATGATTTTGTTAATTTATACAAATATCGTATTTGTTCTATCTTTGGTTTATTATTGTTTATGTCACTAATATTCAATACGCTATCACATATCTATCAGAATTGTATTTCAGTTGTTTGTTATTTTGGTGCAATTATATTTAGCACGTTTGTTAGTTCGTAAAACTATCTGGTCCTTCGTTCGTTGTTAATTAGTACGTTTCACAAATTAGTATTATCCCGTTTATTGGCCAAGTCCAGTGATGTGAACCAGCTATCGAAGGTTGTAATTATTTTGGTTTGCATATAGTTTTGTTTTATTCATTGAATTTAACATCAAACACATTGTTGGTGCTTCTAGACCGGATTCGCTGATCTAGAGACATCACATTTGGGATTGCGAGCAGGATCAAAACATTTTGGTTCTTCTAGGCCGGATTCGCTGGTTTAGGGATTGAACATTTGGTCCTTCGAGCCACTAGGTCCTTATTACTTAGTCCTTCGCACCGGAGGGACGCAACAAGTATTATCCCCAAATCTATCGTTGGAGAGGGGGAAAATATATCGATGACGTATACCAAGATCAAGATCTTGGTAAAGTTACTAAACTTATAGAATAGGTACCCAGTCGTTTTAATCCGACAGTTCCGAAACCTAAACCTAACCTATCTATCTATCTATCTATCCTTCCTTCCTTCCTTGCTGGTCATTTTATTTAAATAATACACAATTACAATAATTACAGCAATATATTTATTTCATTTGATACATGTACAAAGCAACCATTGAAATTGAAATTTGAAAACAGTTTACTTACAAGAAAAAAATATTTTCACCATTACGTTTGTGCATAGTTATTATAAATATTTTGTGTTTTACCCACATTTAATTAAGTACATGTATTATTACTTAATGTGTACTATTCCTTGATGAGCAGATGTTTTACGAACATTTCCCGTAAAGGCTTTTATTATTGTCATCTTGAATTTAGGATCTTTAATTGTGTCTTCAATTTCTTGTACAATGTTTGATGCCATTTCTTCAGCTGTTTTTATTTTATGTATTCTACCTCTACGAGAATGTTTAGATTGTCGATGTCCCTCAACTGCGTCAGCGACAGTAAAAGCAGTATCTATGGTAGTTGCAACATATGTTAACGCTGCAATGATTGGCACCCAAAAAAACCGTTTTTGACGTACAAATCCACTGTTTCCTGGCTGATGTAATTGAAGTTTAGATGGAACATATTCAGTACTGTTATCAATTTTATCTTTGATTATAAGTTGCTCGATAGCTGGCATTACTTGACTACAGCCAATTAGGTAGATAAATAATATCAAATACATGTTTTCGTAGACGCTTTTTAGTTCTTGAAACGAGCAGAGCTTGTGCACTGATTTAGCAAACATGATCTACTTCACTTATATTAAAAAATAATGTAAACAGTTTGATAGTTTATATTTTTATTTTTGTAATGGCGATAAGCAAGAAATGTAAACAGCATGATTTATAACGATAAAATTATAAATCATTTTTGAAAAAAATATAATATAAAATATTTAAAGTATTTAGAATAAACATTTTTCTCATAACAAGTAAAATAAGTAAAGATACCAATTTACATTAGGTAAAAGTTTTAACAAAATAGTATATTACCGCCGTTGGTGTTTTACGATAGACTATACGTACATCCAATATGACGGATGACAATGTTTATCTTTTTAACTTTGTACATGTTCTTCGATCGATTGTGATATGAATTCTGCCATTCTGATCCTTTTCGACGTGTTTCCTTATACATTTTCCAAAATTCTATTTAAAAAATAAAATATATAATAAATTAACATAAAACATGGCTTAAAATCATTTTATATACCTACCTCGTTTAATTCATTATTTTTTCTTCAATTTTACATATTACTTAAGCATTTTTGTTGCATTTACATGATGAAAACCGATAATTTGTCATCATTGACATTGACATACCATATGACATGACAGCGTTTATCGTCTTAAATTTTCAAGGAAAACTGTGATCGTTACTGTGAAAAATATTGTTTCTGTCCCAATTTTCAACATTTATAAATTTTTTACTCGAAAACTATGCATCCTACAGAAATTTGAGTTATTACGAGGGCACTCGAGACAATAATTTCCTGCAACTTGGTGCAAATTTCACGAAAATCGCTCACACCATTCAGGCTGTAGAGGTGTTCAAAGGATGGCGATCGTCTTGATTAAAATATATAAATATAGATAGTGAATCTAATCGTTTAGTATATAAGACTAGCGAAAACTCGGCTACTCCGAGCTTCCCCTAGGGCTCCGCCGACAGTGTTTTATGATAGACTATACGTACATTCGAACCCTTTAGCTTTAGGCCCAAAGAGCTAATGCTAAAAGACTTTAAAAGTATTTGAATTCGGTGCTGCTCATGCAATATTCCCACCCGAACTGGTCACGAAACATGCCCACCCAAACTACCCACGCAACATGCCCACGCAATCTACTCACCCAACCTGCCCACAAATTCACGTGATCTAAAACGGAATGTGACGTCAGAGCACATACAGTTTAACATATGACAACCTATCGCCTACTTTTATTTATATAAATAACGTAACCTGTTTTTCTATTGGCTATGAATGACGTACTGTATGTACTCCGACGTCGCAGGAGTGGGAGGCTGTTGTCATGACTATTTCTGACGCCAATCTTTTTATTATTATTATTATTATTATTATTATTATTTACAGATGTGAGTTGAGGATTAAAAATCCTATAAACTCATGTGTAGAGTGTATACAACAATAAATAACAATAAAGTAAAATACACATAACAAAGCATTATACATAGAAGTTGAAAAAGAAACGAACGAAAAAAAAAAAAACGCAGCTGTTGTTTGTATTAGTTTGCTAGACGTCACAGACCGCACTAGTGAGAACAGGCCATTCGCGCACAAAAACAACAAAACATCACTTATCACTGAGCTGTCAAAGTGAGAACATGCACTTGTCAATTATGTTTTTAAAACTGTTTGTTGATTCGGCATTTACTGCAGTCTCTGGAAGAGTGTTCCATGCGTGGAAGACGCGGTTAGTTAAGAAATGTTGCCTGCAGGTGGTGTGAAATGTGGATCTGTGGAGTTTGAAGTTGTGGCCACGGAGTCGTGCGTCGGTGTTGAGATCATACATGTCGTGCATGGCAATGCTGAATGTATGGTGCAGAGCGCGGTGTGTAAATATCAGGTCCCCTCGGATGTGTCGATTGGTGATTGAGATTATGCCTAGGCGACTTAGCCTAGTCTCATAAGGTAGATTTCGCAGTTCAAGCGGTATTTTAGTGGCGCGTCGTAGAACTTGGTCTAGTAAGTTTCTGTCTTTAAGCAGTCTGGGTGACCACACAGTGGCGGCATATTCCAGGTGTGGGCGTATATATGCATTGAAAAGTTTTAGGAAGGAATTTGAATCTAAATGACAGAAAGCCGATTTGATGAGGTACAATGCAAAGTTACCCTTCTTTACTGCGTATGCTGTTTGTCTGGACCAGGAGAGGTCGCGCGTGATGATGACGCCCAGGTCGGTATGGTCGAGAGTGTGTTGTAGAGTGTTGTTGTTTATTTTATAAGTTTTGACAGGATTTTTCTTACCGATGTGGAGGACTGTGCACTTGGAGATGTTGAGGTCAAGAAGCCATCTCTCACACCATTCATGGATACTGTGTAGATCTGCCTGTAGGTCGCCGTGATGTTGAGAAGGGTTTGCGTACAGTTTAACATCATCCGCATAGAAGGAGCACGAAGATTTTATGTGGTAACGCAGATCTGCTATGTAGACAAGGAAAAGAAGAGGTCCCAGCACTGATCCTTGGACTACGCCGCTGACAACTGGTTCAGTGCGTGAGTGACTGTCGCTAATGCGTACCGAGAAGGTTCTGTTACTGAGGGATGCCCTTATCCAGTCAAGCAGTTTACCTTTTATGCCGCAGTGCTCTAGTTTGTGTAGTAACCGGTTGTGAGGAACCCTGTCAAAGGCCTTACTGAAGTCAAGGTACATTATTTACGAAAATAACAATAAATTATTACTTATCTTTACATCCAATTAAATTTACGTCACATTCCTTGATGGTCTAAATTTTTGCTAGCTATGTAAAAAGTGAAATTTCCGAATACATATTTCTCATTATACGTATTCAAAATAAAAATATAGAATAGTTATTTATGTAATAAATGTGTAAAGTAGTACTTTTTTGGTCGAGTGCGATTGTAGCACGAGACAAAAAATACTATTTTACACACGTGTTACATACAACAGTTTTCCTACAACCGAAATGGTATCGATGTTTCTCATAATACTGAGTGTACAGGCATCCAACAGCTTCAAATAATGTTAGTACTCTTTCTCATAACACTGTACAAAATGTAACTTAAACACTTGGAAGAATCGAAGACAGACGATGATTAGTCTTTTATAATGTACAAATTATACATTTAATATTAATATTAAAAATTAGGTTAAATTAGAATACATATCAAAAAAACAAAAAATGTTAATGTTCTTTAAAATTATATTAGTACTCAATCTGTTAAAAAAATATTAGATTTGTTTCATTTACAGTGTATATTCATATTTCTTAATAAATTTTATTACTTTCATTATTATTTATTACCTAATTATATACTTGCCAGGTAAATTAACCGAATTTTAATGTTGCCTAGTAACACTTATTTACTTTTCAAGCACTAGTGCGTGAAAAGTACTTTTCACGCAGTAATGCTTGAAAAGTGACACTTTACACATTGTAATGAGGGTGTGAAAAGTACTTTTCACTCACGGTTGTAGGAAAACAGTTTTATGAAACAGCTACATTTATTATATTTGTTCATAAAATGTGATATATACTCAGATTCATAAGTTTCATTATGATTTAATTATATCAACCATTCGTAGTATTTAAGTGTACTTTTATTTATATCAATATGAAAGTATATCTTAAATTTACAATTTTATTTTTAATACTCAATATACAAGGTGGTTAGTAGGAACAGATGATAGGAACATACAATAAAATTAACAAATACTACGAGTTTTATGCAAGCAATAATTATGTAAATAACCTGAGAAAATTGAAAGTAATTATTTATAGATTCAATCAAACTGGACAAAATATTTCAATTACATAATATTATTAACATATATATGAGTACACAATACTAAATTTAAAGGTAGAAACAAGTCAAACAAAACACACAAATATAATAGTTTAATTCTAGAGTAAATAATTAGTTACATACTGTACAAGTAGTTATATCCAAACATATACAACGAATTTGAAAATATATTAATGCAGTTTGAATTGTTATTAAGGAGAAAGAATGTAAAGGTCATATAAAAAATTACTTTACTGGATTATGCTGTTTGATTATGCTATTAAAAAATTGTTTAATAGATAAAAGAGTTGGCAACAATTTTTTTTTAAATAGATACTTTTAAACTTAATATAAGAATTTAAATATCAGTACCATTTTAAGATAGGTATCGAATTTTCTAAAAAAAAGCAGATTAAAACTACCATTTTTAAGGTATTGTATTATTCTTGTTGCAAACTATAAAAAACATGAATTCCAACTGGATTTTTCGTGATGAATGATTGATGAATTTATGCCTGGACATTTGTCAAAAACCAGTCAGAATTCCAATCCAAAACAGATATTAATGTTCTTCGATCCATGTAAAAAACAACTAACTTGGACTGAATTTGTTTCAACTGAAATAATAAAATGTAAGAAAATTAAATGAAAAAAACAGATTAAAACAGTACCAATTTAAAGTGTTCGATTATTCTTGTTGCAAACTATAAAAAACATGAATTCCCGGCTGGATTTTTCGTGTTTCTGATGATTGATGAATTTATGCATGGACATTTGTTAAAAACCAGTCAGAATTCCAATCCAAAACAGATATTAATGTTCTTCGATCCATTAATTCTACATTATCGATCCAAATATACCACCTTCTCTTTCTGTTTCATCTTTGAGAAATATCTATAAAAATGTCTAATATAGATATTTATAATTATACATAATTAATTGTAGAACACTGAGTTATTACCTATTATAGTATATTAAAATCGTTTAAACATACAAAGTCAATTGTTGAATTATCCTCATAATCTGGAAACCGTAGTACACAACACTCTTAAACATTTCTACGTAAGGAAACACATAAGATTAAAAAGTTACCTTTTATATCTGATTCATATATTAATTTACATAACTACAGTATATTATTTTTTAGTTTTCATAATTGAAAATCCAATTTTCGATGGTTTTATCTAACCGCAGTCTATAGTTCATAAAAAATCAATCAGACATTCACTGACTGACAATATTTGTAAAGTTAAAGTGTCAATATTAATTAATTATCATTTAAATGGAGCAAAAAATATAAAATACATCTTTTATTTTATAATTAGCATAAAAAGCAACATTTAACTGTTGCAATCAACACAGATTATTGAAAAATTATGTTTATTGCTTGCTTCGTCATTTAGCACATGGCATCACTTGTTACGAAAATTGCATTATTTTGTCCATTCCTTGTTTATTGATATATCTAAAAAATATGCAGAAATGTATAATTATACGTACTTACTTTTTTTATTATCCTCCAGCGCTGTTAAGTTACAGTTTCCCGTGCTTATTGCATCTTCTAATATAAGCATTTGACTTCTCGGACACGGTTAAGAATACAGCTGTTTTGAAAATAAAATGAATTCTACACACATCGTTTACTATATATTACTAACTTATATTATATACAGCAAAGAGATACATAAAATAATAATAATAATAATAATAATAATAATAATAATAATAATAATAATAACAATAACAATAATAATAATAATAATAATAATAATAATAATAATAATAATAATAATAATAATAATAATAACAATAGAAAGTCATAAAATTTGTGTTTTATTGTAAATTACCTCGGACACGGTTAAAATATTTTATATCCGACTTCAAAAATGTATTCCAGATACAGTATTTATCTTCTATACTAATTTTTATTAACAACAATAGAGAGATGCACAAAATATTTAAACATTACTTTCACCGCAAATTTGAAATTTTTTGTCGACCACCGGCTTTTCATCTTCGGTCTTTTTTTCACATTATGCGGGATGGAAAATTTGCTAAATTATTGTTCAATATCTCTAAAATCTGTAGATATTTAATAATTATACGTTATTATTTAAAATTTACAATTTTTTATGAACAGTAAAAAAATTATTAGCCTAATGTCACATTGATGCAATTAGAAATATTTGTTTTTTACTTAGTTACTTATGGCATATTTGGCAACCATTTTTCCTCTAGTTTCATTTAAAATTTACTACTTTTTTATTGGCAGTATGAAAATTAATGAACTAACATCACATTAATGTAGTTAGGAATATTTGTTTTTTAATTATTTACTTATGGTATCTTTAGCAACACTTGTGAATGGACTTCACATTAGTCTAGTTAGGAATATTTGTTTTATACCTAGTTACTTATGGCATATTTGGAAACACTTTCCAAGTTCATATGAACCGTCAAAATTTATAGTTTTTAAGTATAATGTTATAGGCCTTTTTTACTTGTGAGAAATAATATCCTATTCCCATCATTGATTAGGAATATTTGTTATTTAATTTAATTTAAAATTTACTGTATTTTTAAGGACAGTACGGAATTAATGGGCTAGCTTCACAGTAATGCAGTAAGGAATACTTGTTTTTTACTTAGTTACTCATGGCAAATTTGACAACAATTTCTCCTGTAGTTTTATTTAAAATTTACAATTTTTTATTGACAGTATAAAAATTAATTGACTAATGTCACTTTGATGCAATTAGGTTCTGAGTTACGAATGCTGTACCCACTTTGTTATTTACTTTTGAGGAGTCTGTCTATATAAATGGATCTTTTCAATTTAAAGAGATAGAAGACATGCGCAATGGGGATCTGCGCATTGTAAGAACAACAGAGAACAACAGAGATCTCAGATAACTTTAAAAAATCTTATTGAAATAAATTACAAAACCTTTTATTGAAGTTAAAATGTCTAACGATGCAAATTTTCACTGAGAATACAGGCATTTTAATAACTGCAATATTTTTGACGTTTCGTTTGACTGACCAACTGGCAGTTGTTCGCGCCATTTTCTTACTATTTGCAGCGATCTAAAGAGATAGCCGTTAAATTGAAAAGGTCCATAAGTTGTCGTTATGGTCTTTTTGGATTGTTTTAAAGTGATTTTTGATTATTAAATGTTTTGTTTCTTCTTTTCTTGTATCAAGTGAGATCTAAATTTATGTTGGGTATTTGAAAATACCATGGGCGGTATTTTGGAAAGATTACTTTTGTGAATATTAGGTATGCTGTGGTTAATAGAGTTGAGCATTTGAAGGATATGGTTTTGGTAAACTGAATGGTTTTGTATAGATGTTGTTGGAGACAGAGAATCATGGAAATGGTTGAAACGGGGTTGATTTGGTTGGCTTGCTATTTGGGTAATATATATCCGATTTCGAACATCACTCGCTAAGTTCAATGTTTACCCCTGATGATTTTTATACCAATTAAAAATTTGTCTCAAATATACTTTAATCATTCCCCTGTATATTCGTTTAAACAGATTTGGAATATCTTTCCCCGTTTTTGGTTTATGAATAATTTTAACCGCCCCTTTCAAAGTAACAGTTGATATTTTTGTTAGTCAATACAAATATTTGATTTTCAATGATAGCCCTGTATTTAAAAATTCATAATTTCAAAATGGGAAAAGTAAAAGTTAAAAATAAAGTTCCAGCTAACAAATTTTGAATATATATACATCATTCAACTTATATTTTTAAACCTGGGCGTGAGGTGTTTTTAATCCGATATTTAATTACTTTTTTAACGGAAATATACAAATAAAAACCCTCTAAAATTCAGTTTTGTAAGAATAAACACTCTATTTGCAACAGAAATCGTGAGATTGAATCATTTTTAATCTCACATTTTTAGCCCAAACTAATCAAGAGTACATGCATTTTTATGGGCTCATAACTCCTGAACTGTTTGAAACATCCTCAAATTAACACAAAAATGGTGATGTATGAGGTTGAAATATGAATGAACTTCTATATTATTGTTTTAATCAACACATATTTTGTATAAATACTGAGTTGTGATTATATTGTTATAAAGCATTGTTGTAATCAAGATATTTTACATGATAAATATAAGTACATTGTTTTTAAACCACAACATTTTAAAGAAAACATTTTAATTGTTGTTAACCACATGAATTATTTAAATATTATATTGCTATTCAGTAAGTTATTCAATGATCACTTACCTTTGTTGCATAATCTTTGCAAGTAAGTCTAATACATTGTCCCGCGGTTTTCGTGTCCAGACTTAGGTTACCTGGCCCTGGCACTTGGCTGATTTAAAATAGTTTATTGAACTCACGTATGGATAAATTTATAGCTGTTTTAACTTGAAAAACTAAAATCTACATAAATTGTTTACTATATTTTACTAATTTTTATTATTTACATCAGAGAATGTAATAATAAAGGAATATGCATAAAATTTGTGTTTTAGTGTAAATTACCTCGGACACGGTTAAAATATTTCATTTCCAACTTCAAAAATGTATTTCACATTCAGTATTTATCTCCTTTACGTATTTTCATTACGAACTATAGGGTTGTGCACGAAATATTTAAACATTACTTTCACCGCAAATTTGAAATTTTCTTGTCAGCCAAATTTTGCGGAGTAGAAAATACACTTCACATTAGTCTTGTTAGGAATATTTGTTTTTTACCTAGTTATTTATGACATATTTGGTAACACTTTCCAAGTGCATATGAACCGTCAAAATTTATAATTTTTAATTATAATGTTTTAGGCCTTTTTTACCTGTGCAGATATAGTTGCCCATTCTCAAAATTTATGATTATGAATTAAACTTCTTTCAAATTGTCCTCATTTCATAAATATTTCCTTTTAAAGGTTCAAATTGACATGTCAAATGTGTCATTACATAGCGTTCTTCGTCTTAAATTGTTCAAGGATGACTAAGATATTGTGTCAAATTATTGTTTTAATTTCAAATTTCAAAAGTTTAAATTTTATTACACAAAAACTATGCACATGAAAAATATAAAACCTATCTAGGAAATTAAGTTGAATAAGTCTCTACAAGTTGAAAAATTTTTCATTAAAATCGATCAATCTGTTTAGGCTGTAGAGGTGATAAAAATTTGGCGATCGTCTTGATGAATTCAAATATATATAGAAAGATCCTCTAACTGTTTAGTATATAGGACTAGCGAAAACTCGGCTACGCCGAGCTTCCCCTAGGGCTCCGCCGATAGTGTTTTATAATGTTCTTTACGTACATCCAGTCTGTCTGCGCATACGTTAAACCCAAAGTGAAAACGGTAACAGTCTTCTCAAAGGTTTAACACCTCTCCTGCTCACTAAATCTGCCCAAGCAAGTTGCTCACTCAAACTACCCCAACCAAAGTGCCCTTAAAGGGGGACCTCCCATTTGATACCACACACGACATATTTCCGACAGCTTTTTGCAAAAAAAAAAACAAAAGACGATCGAGTTATCAAATTTCTGACATTTCCGCATAGCAGTCCTTAAGAAAACCTTTCATTTGACACTATACACAATCTAATTTTGACAACTATAAAAAAAACGAAAAACGAGTTGTCATAATTTTGACATCTTTGCATGACAGCTCATGAGAAAACATTTCATTTGATACCAAACACGACATATTTCTGACAACTTTATGAAAAAAATAAAAGACGATCGTGTTATCATATTTTTGAGATTTTTGCATAACAGCTCCTGAGAAAACATTTCATTTGATACCAAACACGACATGTTTCTGACAAATTTTAGCAAAAAACAAAAAGCGATCGCGTTGTTATATTTTTGATATTTCTGCATGACAGCTCGTGGGAAAACATTTCATTTGATACCAAACACGACATGTTTCTGACAAGTTTTAGCAAAATACAAAAGAAGATCGTGTTATCATATTTTTGAAATTTCTGTATGACAGCTCTTGAGAAAACGTTTCAATTGATATCAAATACGACATGTTTCTGACAAGTTTTAGCAAAAAATAAAAGACGATCGAGTTGTCATATTTTTGACATTTCTGCATGACAGCTCTTAAGAAATCATTTCATTTGACACCAAACACTACATATATCTGACAACTTTATAAAAAAAACAAAAGACGATCGTGTTGTTTTTTTTGACATTTATCATTTATGCATGGCAGCTCTTGAGAAAACATTTCATTTGATACCAAACACGACATGTTTCTGAGAAGTTTTAGCAAAAAACAAAAGAGGATCGAGTTGTCATATTTTTGATATTTCTGCATGACAGCTCTTGAGAAAACATTTCATTTGATAACAAACACGACATGTTTCTGACAAGTTTTAGCAAAAAACAAAAAGCGATCGAGTTGTCATATTTTTGACATTTCTGCATGACAGCTCTTGAGAAAACATTTCATTTGATACCAAACACGACATATTTCTGACAACTTTATGAAAAAACAAAAGACAAACGTGTTATCATATTTTTGACTTTCTGCATGACAGCTCTTGAGAAAACATTTCATTTGATACCAAACACGACATGTTTCTAACAAGTTTTAGCAAAAAACAAAAGACGATCGAGTTGTCATATTTTTGACATTTCTGCATGACAGCTCTTGAGAAAACATTTCATTTGATACCAAACACGACATATTTCTGACAACTTTTTGAAAAAACACAAGACGAACGTGTTATCATATTTTTGACATTTGTGCATGACAGCTCTTGAGAAAACATTTCATTTGATACCAAACACGACATGTTTCTGACAACTTTATGAAAAAAATAAAAGACGATCGAATTATAATATTTTTGACTGTTTTGCGTAACAGCTCCTGAGAAAACATTTCATTTGATACCAAACACATGTTTCTGACAAGTTTTAGCAAAAAGCAAAAAGCGATCGAGTTGTTATATTTTTGACATTTCTGCATGACAGCTCTTGAGAAAACATTTCATTTGATACCAAACACGACATATTTCTGACAACTTTATGAAAAAACAAAAGACGAACGTGTTATCATATTTTTGACATTTGTGCATGACAGCTCTTGAGAAAACATTTCATTTGATACCAAACACGACATGTTTCTGACAACTTTATGAAAAAAATAAAAGACGATCGAATTATAATATTTTTGACTGTTTTGCGTAACAGCTCCTGAGAAAACATTTCATTTGATACCAAACACATGTTTCTGACAAGTTTTAGCAAAAAGCAAAAAGCGATCGAGTTGTTATATTTTTTCCATTTCTGCATGACAGCTCTTGAGAAAACATTTCATTTGATACCAAACACGACATGTTTCTGACAACTTTATGAAAAAAATAAAATACGATCGAATTATAATATTTTTGACTGTTTTGCATAACAGCTCCTGAGAAAACATTTCATTGGATACCAAATACGACATATTTCTGACAACTTTATGAAAAAAACAAAAGACTATCGTGTTATTATATTTTTGAGATTTTTGCACGACAGCTCTTGAGAAAATATTTCATTTCATACCAAACACGACATATTTCTGACAACTTTATGAAAAAAACAAAAGACGAACGTGTTATCATATTTTTGACATTTCTGCATGACAGCTCTTGAGAAAACATTTTATTTGATACCAAACAAGACATGTTTCTGACAAGTTTTAGCAAAAAACAAAAGACGATCAAGTTGTCATATTTTTGACATTTCTGCATGACAGCTCTTGAGAAAACATTTCATTTGATACCAAACACGACATGTTTCTGACAACTATATGAAAAAAATAAAATACGATCGAATTATAATATTTTTGACTGTTTTGCATAACAGCTCCTGAGAAAACATTTCATTTGATACCAAACACGACATGTTTCTGACAAGTTTTAGCAAAATACAAAAAGCGATCGAGTTGTTATATTTTTGACATTTCTGCATGACAGCTCTTGAGAAAACATTTCATTTGATACCAAACACGACATATTTCTGACAACTTTATGAAAAAAACAAAAGACTATCGTGTTATCAGATTTTTGACATTTTTGCACGACAGGTCTTGAGAAAACATTTCAATTCATACCAAACACGACATATTTCTGACAACTTTATGAAAAAACAAAAGCCAAACGTGTTATCATATTTTTGACTTTCTGCGTGACAGCTCTTGAGAAAACATTTCATTTGAAACCAAATACGACATATTTCTGACAAGTTTTAGCAAAAAATATAAGACGATCGAGTTGTCATATTTTTGACATTTCTGCATGACAGCTCTTGAGAAAACATTTCATTTGATACCAAACGCGACATATTTCTGTAACTTTATGAAAAAAACAAAAGACGAACGAGTTATCATAATTTTAACATTTCTGCCTGTCAGCTGTTGAGAAAATATTTTATTAAATATCAATCTTTTTTGTGACATCTTCCTGCAAAAAACAAAACACAATCGAGTTGATATATTTTTTCCATTTCTGCATGACAGCTCTTGAGAAAACATTTCATTTGATACCAAACACGACATGTTTCTGACAACTTTATGAAAAAAATAAAATACGATCGAATTATAATATTTTTGACTGTTTTGCATAACAGCTCCTGAGAAAACATTTCATTGGATACCAAATACGACATATTTCTGACAACTTTATGAAAAAAACAAAAGACTATCGTGTTATTATATTTTTGAGATTTTTGCACGACAGCTCTTGAGAAAATATTTCATTTCATACCAAACACGACATATTTCTGACAACTTTATGAAAAAAACAAAAGACGAACGTGTTATCATATTTTTGACATTTCTGCATGACAGCTCTTGAGAAAACATTTCATTTGATACCAAACAAGACATGTTTCTGACAAGTTTTAGCAAAAAACAAAAGACGATCAAGTTGTCATATTTTTGACATTTCTGCATGACAGCTCTTGAGAAAACATTTCATTTGATACCAAACACGACATGTTTCTGACAACTATATGAAAAAAATAAAATACGATCGAATTATAATATTTTTGACTGTTTTGCATAACAGCTCCTGAGAAAACATTTCATTTGATACCAAACACGACATGTTTCTGACAAGTTTTAGCAAAATACAAAAAGCGATCGAGTTGTTATATTTTTGACATTTCTGCATGACAGCTCTTGAGAAAACATTTCATTTGATACCAAACACGACATATTTCTGACAACTTTATGAAAAAAACAAAAGACTATCGTGTTATCAGATTTTTGACATTTTTGCACGACAGGTCTTGAGAAAACATTTCAATTCATACCAAACACGACATATTTCTGACAACTTTATGAAAAAACAAAAGCCAAACGTGTTATCATATTTTTGACTTTCTGCGTGACAGCTCTTGAGAAAACATTTCATTTGAAACCAAATACGACATATTTCTGACAAGTTTTAGCAAAAAATATAAGACGATCGAGTTGTCATATTTTTGACATTTCTGCATGACAGCTCTTGAGAAAACATTTCATTTGATACCAAACGCGACATATTTCTGTAACTTTATGAAAAAAACAAAAGACGAACGAGTTATCATAATTTTAACATTTCTGCCTGTCAGCTGTTGAGAAAATATTTTATTAAATATCAATCTTTTTTGTGACATCTTCCTGCAAAAAACAAAACACAATCGAGTTGATATATTTTTGACGTTTCTGCGTGACAGCTGATAAGGAAACATTTTATTTGATACTAAACACGACATATTTCTGACAACTTTATAAAAAAAACAATAGACGATCGTACTGTCATATATTTGACAATTCTGCATGACAGATCTTGAGAAAACATTTCATTTGAGACCAAACACGGTATACTTTTGACTTTTTGCAAAAACATAAGACGTGACTCTATCCTAATTTTTAATTGACGGGAGGTGCTATTGCTCTTGTTAGTGGTAAAAAATGTCCTGTACATTTTGATGTAGTTGGCGGAAGGTACTGTACCTCTAGCTTCATTTTCAATTGACAGGAGGTACTGTGCTACTGGTACTTTATTTCAATTTGTGAATAGCGGGAGGTCTTATTAGTAAAAAATGTACTGTCACTTTTACACTTTGATTTAGTTGCCGGGAAGTACTATTCCTCTAAATTCATTTTCAATTGACGGGAGGTATTGCGCTATAGTTATTTTATATTAATTTGTAGTTAGCGGGTCGTTTTAGTACAAAAATTACTGTCAACTATACACTTTGATTTATTTGGCGGGAGGTACTGTTGCTCCAGCTTCATTTTCAATAGACTAGAGATAGTGTGCTACTGTTACTTTATCTCAATTTGTAATTAGCGGGAGGTCTTGTTAGTAAAAGAAATCCGTCAGTATTACTCATTTTCAACTGACGGGAGGTACTATACTACTGTCACTTTTTCTCAATTGGCGGAAGGTATTGATGCCCTAGCCTAATATTTAATTGACAGGAGGTACTGTGCTACTGTTACTGTATCTCAATTTGTAAATGGCGGGAGGTCTAGTTACTAAAAAAAATTACTGTAACTTTTACAATTTAATTTAGTTGGCGGAAGGTACAATTGCCCTAGCCTCATTTTCAACTGACGAGAGGTACTGTACTACTATCACTTTTTCTCAATTTGTAATTACCGAGAGGTCTTGTTAATAATAGAAATCTGTTACTATTATACTTTGGTTTAGTTAGCGGTAGGTACTGTTGTTGTAGCCTTATTTTCAAGTGATGGGAGGTACTGTGCTACTGTTATTTTGCCTCAATTTGTAATTAACGGGAGGTCGTGTTAGTTAAATAATCTAGTGTCACTTTTATGCTTTGAATTATTTGGCGGGAGTTACTGTTGCTCTAGCTTCATTTTCAAATGACGGGAGGTACTATGCTACTGTACTTTATCATAATTTGTAATTAACTGGAGTTCTTTTTAGTTAAAAAATATGCTGTCACTTTTTTTACTTTTGATTTATTTGGCGGGAGGTACTGTTCCTCTAGATTCATTTTCAATTGACGGAAGGTAGTGTGCTACTGTTACTTTATCTCAATTTGTAATTAGAGGGAGGCGTTGTTAGTTAAAGAAATCTGTCACTATTACACTTTGATACACACTGACGGGAGGTACTGGGCTACTGATACTTTATCTCAATATGTAATTAGCAGGAGGTCTTGTTAGTTAGAAAATCTTCTATCACTTTTACTCCTTGATTTATTTGGCAGAAGTTACTGTTGCTCTAGCCTTTTTTCAACTCACGGGAGCTACTGTGCTACTGTTACTTTATCTCAATATGTAATTAGCGGGAGGCTTGTTAGTAAAAGATATCTGTCACTATTACACTTTGATTTACTTGGCGGAAGATACTGTTAATTTACCCTCATTTTCAACTGACCGGAGGTACTGTGCTAGTGTTACTTTGCCGCAATTTGTAATTAGTGGGAGGTCTTGTTCTGCATGCCAGCTCTTCAGAAAACATTTCATTTGACATCAGACACGACATACTTCTGAGCTTTTGCAAACACAAAAGATGTAGCTCTATCCTAAGTTTCAGTTGCAGGGAGGTAATATTACTCTATATTTATCGGGTCATTTTTTTCACATTTTGCGTGGAAAATACACATTTGTGTACGGACTTCACATTAGTCTAGTTAGGAATATTTGTTTTTTACCTAGTTACTTATGACATATTTGGTAACACTGTCCAAGTACATATGAACCGTCAAAATTTATAATTTTTAATTTAAATGTTTTAGGCCTTTTTTACCTGTGCGGATATAGTTGCCCATTCTCAAAATTTATAATTATGAATTAAACTTCTTTCAAATTGTCCTCATTTCATAAATATTTCCTTTTAAAGGTTCAAATTGACAAGTAAAATGTGTCATTACATAGCGTTCTTCGTCTTAAATTTTTCAAGGATGACTACGGTCTTGTTTCAAATTATTGTTTTAATACCAATTTTCAAAAGTTTAAATTTTTTATACAAAAACTATGCACATAAGAAATATGAAACCTATCTAGGAAATTAAGTTGAATAAGTCTCTACAACTTGAAACAATTTTCATTAAAATCGATCAATCCGTTTAGGCTGTAGAGGTGATTAAAATTTGGCGATCGTCTTGATGAATTCAAATATATATAGAAAGATCCTCTAACTGTTTAGTATATAGGACTAGCGAAAACTCCCCTAGGGCTCCGCCGATAGTGTTTTATAATGTTCTTTACGAACATCCAGTCTGTCTGCGCATACATTAAACCCAAAGTGAAAACGGTAAGTCTTCTCAAAGGTTTAACACCTCTCCTGCTCACTAAATCCGCCCAAGCATGTTGCTCACTCAAACTGCCCCAACCAAAGTGCCCTTAAAGAGGGACCTCCCATTTGATACCACACACGACATATTTCTCACAGCTTTTTGCAAAAAAACAAAAGACAATCGAGTTGTCAAATTTCTGACATTTCCGCATAGCAGCCCTTAAGAAAACTTTTCATTTGACACCATACACAATCTAATTTTGACAACTATAAAAAAACCAAAAACGAACGAGTTGTCATAATTTTGGCATCTTTGCATGACAGCTCTTGAGAAAATATTTCATTTGATACCAAACACGACATATTTCTGACAAATTTATGAAAAAAATAAAAGACGATCGTTTTTGACATTTTTGCATAACAGCTCCTGAGAAAACATTTCATTTGATACCAAACACGACATGTTTCTGACAAGGTTTAGCAAAAAACAAAAAGCGATCGAGTTGTTATATTTTTGACATTTCTGCATGACAGCTCTTGAGAAAACATTTCATTTGATACCAAACACGACATATTACTGACAACTTTATGAAAAAAACAAAAGACGATCGTGTTATCATATTTTTGACATTTTTACATTACAGCTCTTGAGAAAACATTTCAATTGATACCAAACACGACATATTTCTGACAACTTTATGAAAAAAATAAAAGACGATCGTGTTATCATATTTTTGACATTTTTACATTACAGCTCTTGAGATAACATTTCAATTTATACCAAACACGACATGTTTCTGACAAGTTTTAGCAAAAAACAAAAGACGATCGAGTTGTCATATTTTTGACATTTCTGCATGACAGCTCTTAAGAAATCGTTTCATTTGATACCAAACACGACATATATCTGACAACTTTATGAAAAAAACAAAAGACGATCGTGTTGTTTTTTTTGACATTTATGCATGGCAGCTCTTGAGAAAACATTACATTTGATACCAAACACGACATGTTTCTGACAAGCTTTAGCAAACAACAAAAGAGGATTGAGTTATCATATTTTTGACATTTCTGCATGACAGCTCTTGAGAAAACATTTCATTTGATACCAAACACGACATATTTCTGACAACTTTATAAAAAAAAGAAACAAAAGACGATCGAGTTGTCATATTTTTGACATTTCTGCATGACAGCTGTTCAGAAAACATTCCATTTTATACCAAACACGTTATATTTCTGGCCACTTTATGAAAGAAACAAAAGACGATCGTGTTATCATATTTATGACATTTGTGTATGACAGCTCTTGAGAAAACATTTCATTTAATACCAAACACGACATATTTATGACCTTTATAAAGAAACAAAAGACGGTCGTGTCATAATTTTGACATTTCCGCATGACAGCCCTTGAGAAAACATTTTATTTGATACCAAATACTACATATTTCTAACAACTTTATGAAAAAAACAAAAAACGATCGTGTTGTCTTTTATTGACATTTATGCACGACAGTTTTTGAGAAAACGTTTCATTTGTAACTAAACTCGATATATTTCTGACAACTTTATGAGAAAAACTAAAGACGATCGTGTTTTCATATTTTCGACATTTCTGCATGACACCTCTTGCGAAAACATTTGAATCGATACTAAACACGACATATTTCTGACAACTTTATAAAAAAAAAACCAAGGAAGATCGTGTTATCATATTTTTGACATATCTGCATGACAGCTTAAAAAACCATTTCATTTGATACCATACATAACATGTTTCTGACAAGTTT
The DNA here is from genome assembly GCA_963082715.1 of Harpalus rubripes. Lineage (NCBI taxonomy): Eukaryota > Metazoa > Arthropoda > Insecta > Coleoptera > Carabidae > Harpalus > Harpalus rubripes. Next base: position 3,885,541 of record OY720464.1, read on the forward strand.
TTACAAAAAACAAAAGACGAACGAGTTATCATAATTTTGACATTGCTGCCTGTCAGCTGTTAAGAAAATATTTTATTAGATATCAAACATGACATTTTTGTGACAATCGAGTTGATATATTTTTGACGTTTCTGCGTGACAGCTGATAAGGAAACATTTTATTTGATACCAAACATGACATATTTCTGACAACTTTATAAAAAAACAATAGACGATCGTACTGTCATATATTTGACAATTCTGCATGACAGATCTTGAGAAAACATTTCATTTGAGACCAAACACGGTATACTTTTGACTTTTTGCAAAAACATAAGACGTGACTCTATCCTAATTTTTAATTGACGGGAGGTGCTATTGCTCTTGTTTCATTTGAAATTAGTGGTAAAAAATGTCCTGTACATTTTGATGTAGTTGGCGGAAGGTACTGTACCTCTAGCTTCATTTTCAATTGACAGGAGGTACTGTGCTACTGGTACTTTATTTCAATTTGTGAATAGCGGGAGGTCTTATTAGTAAAAAATATACTGTCACTTTTACATTTTGATTTAGTTGCCGGGAGGTACTGTTCCTCTAGCTTCAGTTTCAATTGACGGGAGGTATTGCGCTATAGTTACTTTATATCATTTTGTAATTAGCGGGTCGTTTTAGTACAAAAATTACTGTCAACTATACACTTTGATTTAGTTGACGGGAGGTACTGTTGCTCTAGCCTCATTTTCAACTAACGGGAGGTACTGTGCTACTGTTTGTATATCTCAATTTGTAATTTGCAAGAGGTCTTGTTAGTTAAAAAATCTACTGTCACTTTTACACTTTAATTTATTTGGCGGGAGGTACTGTTGCTCTAGTTGCATTATCAATAGATTGTAGGTAGTGTGCTACTGTTACTTTATCTCAATTTGTATTTAGCGGGAGGTCTTGTTAGTAAAAGAAATCCGTCACTATTATTCATTTTCAACTGACGAGAAGTACTGTACTACTGTCACTTTTTCTCAATTGGCGGAAGGTATTGATGCCCTAGCCTAATATTTAATTAGCAGGAGGTACTGTGCTACTGTTACTGTATCTCAATTTGTAAATAGCGGGAGGTCTTGTTACTAAAAAAAAATTACTCTACAGTTGCCCTAGCCTCGTTTTCAACTGACGAGAGGTACTGTACTACTGTCACTTTTTCTCAATTTGTAATTAGCGAGAGGTCTTGCTAGTAATAGAAATCTGTTACTATTACACTTTGATTTAGTTAGCGGAAGGTACTGTTGTTCTAGCCTTATTTTCAACTGACGGGAGGTACTGTGCTACTGTTATTTTGTTTCAATTTGTAATTAGCGCGAGGTCGTGTTTGTTAAATAATCTAGTGTCACTTTTATGCATTGTATTATTTGGCGGGAGGTACTGTTGCTCTGGTTTCATTTTCAATTGACGGGAGGTACTGTGCTACTGTACTTTATCTTAATTTGTAATTAACTGGAGTTTCTGTTAGTTAAAAGATCTACTGTCACTTTTACACTTTTGATTTATTTGGCGGAAAGTACTGTTGCTCTAGCTTGATTTTCATTTGGAGGGAGGTATTGTGCTACTGTTGCTTTATTACAATTTGTAATTAGCGGGAGGCCTTGTTAGTAAAAGAGATCTATCACTATTACACTTTGATTTCGTTGGTGGAAGGTACTGTTGCTTTAGCCTCATTTTCAACTGATGGGAGGTACTGCGCTACTGTCACTTTATCTCAATATGTAATTAGCGGGAGGCTTTGTTATTAAAAGATATCTGTCACTATTACACTTTGATTTAGTTGGCGGAAGGTACTGTTAATCTAGCCTCATTTTCAACTGACGGGAGGTACTGTGCTAGTGTTACTTTGCCGCAATTTGTAATTAGTGGGAGGCCTTGTTCTGCATGGCAGCTCATCAGAAAACATTTCATTTGACATCAGACACGACATACTTCTGACCTTTTGCAAAAACAAAAGATTTAGCTCTATCCTAAGTTTCAGTTGCCGGGAGGAACTACTATTGCTCTATATTTATCGGGTCATTTTTTTCACATTTTGCGGAGTAGAAAATATACTTGTGTATGGACTTCACATTAGCCTTGTTAGGAATATTTGTTTTTTACCTAGTTACTTATGACATATTTGGTACACTGTCCAACTACATATGAACCGTCAAAATTTATAATTTTTAATTTAAATGTTTTAGGCCTTTTTTACCTGTGCGGATATAGTTGCCCATTCTCAAAATTTATGATTATGAATTAAACTCTTTCAAATTGTCCTCATTTCATAAATATTTCCTTTTAAAGGTTTTTATACAAAAACTATGCACATAAAAAATATGAAACCTATCTAGGAAATTAAGTTGAATAAGTCTCTACAACTTGAAACAATTTTCATTACAATCGATCAAACCGTTTAGGCTGTAGAGGTGATTATAATTTGGCGATCGTCGTGATGAAAGAAAATAAATATATATATATATATATATATATATATATATATATATATATATATATATATATATATATATATATATATATATATATATATATATATATATATATATAATAGAAAGATCCTGTAACTGTTTAGTATATAGGACTAGCAAAACCTCGGGCTCCGCCGATAGTGGTTTAACTGCCCACGCAACATGCCCACCCAAACTGCCCACGCAACAAGCCCACCCACACTGCCCACGCTAAATGCCCACTCAAACTGCCCACGCAATATGTCCACGCAACATGCCCACCCAAACTGCCCATGCAACATGCCCACCCAAACTGCCCACTCAACATGCCCACCCAAACTGCCCACACAACATGCCCACCCAAACAGCCCACGCAACATGCCCTCCCAAACTGCCCACGCAACATGCTCACCCAAACTGCCCACGCAACATACCCACCCAAACTGCCCACGCAACATGCCCACTCAAACTGCCCACGCAATATGCCCACACGAACTGCCCACGCAATATGCCCACCCAAACTGCCCACGCAACATGCCCACCCAAACTGCCCACGCAACATGCCCACTCAAACTGCCCACGCAATATGCCCACGCAACATGACCACCCAACATGCCCACCCAACATGCTCACCCAAACTACCCACGCAACATGCTCACTCAAACTGTCCACGCAATATGCCCACGCATTATGCCCACCCAAACTGCCAACCCAAACTGCCCACGCAATTTACTCATTTTGGTCAGTACTATATACCCTTAATTTTTTTACAGTATTTACAGGTAGTTATAACGGTAGAAAGCATAAATGAAAAGCTATAATACATATGAAAATAAAGAATACCTGTATATGAATTGTTTTTGTCATTATTTTTACTTCCTTGTACGAAATAAAGGAAGTATTGTAATCACGAAAAATTTCGGTTTTGAGATTTCAACGGAAATATCCATTTTGACCATCCCTGAATCCATTCTGACTAATTTCGTCGTGACGTCTGTACGTACGAACGTATCTCGCATAACTCAAAAACCGTAAGCCGTAGAAAGTTGAAATTTTGTATTTAGTACTTCTAGAACATCTAGTTGTGCACCTCCCTTTTTGGTCATTACATAATTTCCAGAAATGGTACTTTATTTGAAGCTCATAATACATTTTAATGAAAAACTATATTAAAATATAATCCAAAACGTTTCAAATTTGGTATATAAAACTTTTGTATCAATTGGAATAACATAGCAGATTTTGGTTAAAACAGGTCAGCTGGAAGTGATATATTACCTGAAATTGTTAATAGTTTTTCTTGAATAAAATGGTTTCATTTTGATTTTAGAAATAAATGCTTCAAATAAGAGTTTTAGAGAATTAAATTCTGCGTCTAGCACATCAAGTATTATTAAATTACCCCTTTGTATAAGTGAGATATGTAAATTTAAAACTGATATACTTTTTGGTTTTTGCAATGAAGCTTGCTATGGATTAGTACAAAAAATAACAAAAAAATAAAAAAATAGATGTTAATGTCAAATTACGTCAAACACGTGCAATTTTATAATTGGGTTTATACTTCATCTTCATATTGGTCTTGCGTACAAGGAAGTCGTGTGGTGTTTACATCAGATTTTTTTGCATCCCCTTTTTACTTTTGCAAAGTAAATAATAAATATCACATACAGTAGTTGTACATAATTATTATGCAATAACAAAATCACGTAAGTATATGCATATGTCATGAAGCTGTTTCCATTAGATTCATTAGATATAAAATAATTTCATAACATGATTTACTCTAAAAGTCTAAAGGATATTGAACGTACATATTATAATATGTATAGATAAATTACTACACTACTTACAACTAGAAAATATCGGATTTAAATATATTGCCAATCTATTATCAAATCACCAACAATATAGTGCAGGCGCCAAGAAACATTCCGTTTGAAAAAACCGGTGGATTCATTCTGATTGATGATTTAGGTTCAGAAAGACCTAAAGAATGAAATTCTGGATGTTGCCGGACAAACTCAGTGGTCAATTTTTTTTTATAGGGGGTATAAGAATTATTGATAAAATCACATGTAACGGTCAAGAAAACGTTGTTTATTGCTACTAAAAAGTTGTTTCTGTATGGTATGAAATTAAAAACATCACGAATATTATAAAATACAAATTTAATATGGTAAAAAAGCCGCGTGCCTGAGTGTTTGGTCGCGAATCTGGGGAACCGGGTTCGATCCCGACCGATACCATAAAGAAATATTTCGAATTTAAATGGCACAAAAGTTACCCTTGTGGCGCACTCTCCACACATTAATGAGTGCCCGTGAGGTGACGCCTGGTAAACGCCTGCACGGTTGCCGGATACGACCGATGGTCGTTTACTTTGTTTCCCTCTCTGCAGCAGTTTATACCAGCTCAAAAGTGTTGCAGTGGGCCATATTGTACCCGACACGGTTTAGACGTTTTAGTTATAAAAGAGTTTTCACATAACGTCAAACTAGATAGTGTGATAGCTTATTTTGAATGCTGAGTTAACAAATTTAAGTGAGAAAGATTTCAAGATGCCTCAATTTTTAATAAATTGTCACACAAACAACATTTAAAATAGAAATATTTATTACAATCTGCTGCACTAAAGAATGACTCCTAAAGCTTGTATTCACTAGAAAACAGTGTATTTTGTCATACTATACTCCAAACAGACCGTGAAACATTCATATCAGATGTAAAAACTGTTTTACAACATGTCTCCAAATCACTTGAAAAGGCATTTTCTAAGCGAAATACGTGTTTTTAGAGTGTTTTGCAGTAACTTCCATAGTTCAAACCGGCGCGGGCGAGTGCTCTACGGAGTGACTCCAAAAGCTAGTATTCACTAAAAAACAGTGTATTTTGTTATATTATACCCGAAACCACCAAGTACTACCGAAACTACAGGTAGAATATATGTTCAAAGAGTAGATGCAAATCGGTTGTTTCAGACAGTGAAACTGGTTGAGACACGACAAGCCGGTTAATAGCTAAGAAACAATGTCTGTATGTTGCATCACAAGTATTTGCTCAAGATGCTCTCTCTACTTTTGGAAATAATCCAGATACTCCGATGCACTTTCATCAGGTTGAAGAAATCTGCACTTATTTGTTTGCCAAACAAAAAACCACATTAGATGAATTACGCTACAAGTTGATTACCCGTAATATTGGGTTCAATTTAAATTTAACCAAAATTATTTGTACTTCTGATGCTTTAGTTTTACATTGTTTAAGAGCTGCATCCCAAACATATTTATGGAAAAAATCATTACAACCACTGTTCGAGCCTCTGAACTTCCTCCAATTCGGCTATGAATTACGAAATTCCAAGTCACATCCGACGAAAATGATAAAACCTCCTCTGCCTGAGTCTTTAATTAGGCCTTGCAAATGTAATTCAGATTACAGAACAATGTCTTGTAGTTGTAAAAAAAAGATTTAAACTGTATATCTCTCTATAAATGTGTTCATAACGATTGTCAAAACTTATCTTTTTAGGATAGCATCTTCTTCTTCTTCTTCTTCATCTTCTTATTCTTCAGGGTCGCTGTTCCTTACTCTTCTCCTCCAATCATTCCTGTCCAACACATCTTCACATTGTCCTTTCTCACTGAAATCTTTTGCGTCACAGTCCTTCCTCCTTCTCTTTGCCCTTCCTCATACTCCTGAGATTGATAGTTCTAATCCTGAGGACTGGCTTCTCTAACCCCGACCGTCCATGACGGGGTAGTCCTAACCGACTTGGCACAGGGGTCAGGCGAGGCTACAACTGCATGTCACTTGCAAGGAACACCCAAGCCCTTATCCCACTTTCCGATCCTACACTTCCCGTTTTTGGTTTCGGCGAAGATTTTACGGTCGGATACCTTTCCTACCACCAACCCTCACCATTTACTCGGGCTTGGAACCGGCGCCAAATTGAGCTGGCTTACTCCCTCAGTGGCCGGTTATTGTACAGAACAATAATATTTACATATTTTCTTATTGGTAAAAATCGATTGACCATCTCAAATTTGAGATTAATGCAATCAAAGAGAGCTCTTTTTATATATGTTTTCTATATCAAGCAATAGCAAATGTCATATTTTTCACTGTATAGCATCAAAACAGTGCTTCCTATTTTATTGGAAAACATCTCAGTTTATAGAAATATATAAATGACAAATATTAAAATAAAAATAAACTTTTTGGCCATATTGTTTAAGAGATATAGCTTAATAAAGTGCGAAATTTTTTACTAATACAGGGACGTAAGGGGTCGAAAGGCCCACAGGCTTGTTTAAATGTAATATACTTGGCTTCTAAGAAAATTTTATCATCAATCTGCTTTTTCTGGAACAACTATTAAAATTTGCACTTAAATTTGTTAACTCAGATATCAAAATAAGCTGCCACTCTATCTAATTTGACGTTATGTGAAAAATCATTTATAAGTAAACCGTCTTAACCGTGTCGGGTACAATATGGCCCGCTACAATACTTTGGAGCTGGTATAAACTGCTGCGGAGAGAGAAACAAAGTAAACGACCATCGGTCGTATCCGGCAACCGTGCAGGCGTTTACCAGGCGTCACCTCACGGGCACTCATTAATGTGTGGAGAGTGCGCCACAAGGGTAACTTTTGTGCCAATTAAATTCGAAATATTTCTTTATGGCATCGGTCGGGATCGAACCCGGTTCCCCAGATTCGCGACCAAACACTCAGGCACGCGGCTTTTTTACCATATTAAATTTGTATTTTATAATATTCGTGATGTTTTTAATTTCATACCATACAGAAACAACTTTTTAGTAGCAATAAACAACGTTTTCTTGACCGTTACATGTGATTTTATCAATAATTCTTATACCCCCTATAAAAAAAAATTGACCACTGACTTTGTCCGGCAACATCCAGAATTTCATTCTTTAGGTCTTTCTGAACCTAAATCATCCATCAGAATGAATCCACCGGTTTTTTCAAACGGAATGTTTCTTGGCGCCCGGTCTAATATGGGGACACTAAAATTACTAGTATTATCTCCAAATCTATCGTTGGAGAGGGGGAAAATCAAACGATGACGTATACCAAGATCAAGATCTTGATAAAGTTACTCAAGTTATAGAATAGGTACCCTGCTCCGCTACCGGACAGGGAGTTAGTCAGTGATTAGGAGTTGAAGAATTAGTTACACAGTTAGGGTATCAGTAGACAGCACGGTAACAACCAACATTTATAATTAAATTGTATTCAACTTTATTTCAATATATCAATAATACAAGATACACGTAATTTATTTAACAACCTTAATAAACACTCTGAACGTAAGAACCTACATACGTTACGTTACAACACTGTTTATTTCTGATTCTGATACATAATTTTCAATATTGTGATGTCGTTCGTAATCTCTACCTTAGACACATAATTAAACTCTGCTCGATTCTTGTAAGTAATAAAATCTTCACCGTTTACATAGGTTTTGTAATAATGATTTTCAGGCACGATTGCCAATACAAATCTTTGATTTTCTTTGAAAGGCATTCCTCCATTTCTTTCTTCCCCGCCCCAACCGATTAAACAACTGTTACGAACCACGCAATTTTCTGTAAATCTACATAAAAGAATATTGTAATATGTATTTACAAAGTTATAAAATATGTTTTGTTTTTACCTTGGATTCAAGTGGAACAGAATATTATTTGAAGAATTCTTGAAATTAACATCGAATCTTACTGCGTCAGAATTAACAACCCCAATAATTATAATCCAGGATAATTGATTATTCCCTTGTAATTGTACTTGATGAGGGGCCGTTTTTCCGCAACCATATTCTTGCATGAATACTCCTAAATTTGTGCATTGAATTGCCCATTTTGGCTAAAAAAAAATCTGATGTGGCCAGCACATTACCTTCCGTCAGTTTCAGTTCTATGTATTTTGTACAAATTTCATACGGAAAGTTCCTTGCTAAAGATTATATTTCTTGTACCTTACCTTCCGGCAGTTGCATGTATTTTATGCAAATTCCATACAGAAAATTTATAGGAAAAGATCCTATATTTCCAGTAAAATTATAAGACAAAGATATACTATAGGGCGCGAGCAGACACGTGACTCGAGGGACCTTGACGTGCTTAGAATCAGCTGATTTGTGTGCGCATGTCATTTTAACAAGAACATTGTCAATTTGACAAGACCAATGTTTTGACTTATTTTGATTTTGAATTGCTAAAATGTTAATATTTTATAATTGTTAGGCAGTAAAACACATTAAATTAAAAATAATATCTTAGCAGTTAAAATCAAAATAAGTCAATACATTGATCTTGTCAACATGACATTGTTCTTGTCAAAATGACATGCGCACACAAATCTGCTGATTCTAAACACGTCAAGGCCCCTTGAGTCACGTGTCTGCTCGAGTTCTATAGGTACGTTCTATCGGTGTCAGAAATCTTACTACTTCTTCTAGTAGAACCTCAATGATCGTTCTTTTGCGTCAAAAAAATCTGAATATTCCTACGAATCATTCCAACTTCAGAGCTGGAAGCGCTAGTTGGAAGATATATAGATTGGAGATGTCAATGTTCAGATTAGACTGTGCTCAAAGAAATACCTCCTTTACATTTTTATTATTTAATGTATTTTTATATATTTATAAACTCTGTAATATTTGCATAACAACATTTTGAAGATCCAAAATAAACATACAAAGTTATCTTTAGTTGTTAACTAACAATAACACATAAACACTCCCATTGTTCTATCGTATTTATTTTTTACTTGACAGTTATTTGCCACTGAGCGTTCTATTGCTTTAAGAATATTCTTATTCTAGTAGAACTATTTCTGACACTGATAGAATGTACCTCATGTCAATTTCACTTGACACTGACATCTTTCAATCAAAATTTTCTTAATATAGTAGCTGTTTCCATAGCTATGGCTACTTTATGAAATTTAATTTCTTTGTAATTTTTTAACTCTATATCCATTTAATATTAAGTATTAAATGCAGTCAAATCGTATAGAGAATAAAATATTCTTTAATATTTATAATAACATTAAATGTGAAAAAATGATATTTAACATAGTTTTTTCAAGAAAAACTGTTAAAATCTTCAAATGAGGGTACTTCCGGTTGTCCAATTCTAACCAAAATCTAATCAGCTCTTCACATGGATGTAACGAAGAGAAATACGAAAGAATTATAATTTTTAGAATTGTAGTATGGAAGTTATCGTAGACGAAAATTTTGTTACACACACACACACACACACACACACACACACACACACACACACACACACACACACATACATACATACATACACACACACACACACACATACAGACATCATCGTAAAAATAGTAAAATCGTATTCTAGGGACCCCAAAACGTGCTTATTCATCAAAATCTCACCACCGAATTTTTTGACCAAAGACAATACCTTCCTTACCTAAAGGTGACGGAAGGTAAAAAACATTGAAATTATTATTCATTAATTCATGAAAGACAAAGTTTAATGCAACATACATCATTCGATTTGTACGAAATATTAAAAATTTGTCCATTGTTTATCTTAAATAATGTAGCCGGATTTGGATATCTATGTTTGTAAAAATAGAATTCTTCTCCGTTGATGAAAATACGATATCCGTCTGAATGATGGACAATATGGATGCAATATTTTATTCCACTTATAATGGGCATTAGAAATGGTCTTTCTTCTAGACCCCAACTTACTTGTGATGGCAAAATGGTCATTCTGTCAACTTTACTCGACGTTCTCTTCAACTCCCCTTGCTGTCAAAACGGGTTTCTCGGGCGCCAATCGATCGGTCGATAACACAGCACAGGAGAGGTGAAGGACGCTATTATAGCGTCGCTGAAAAGAGCGGCTTGAACGCCAAAAAGGGCTCGGGTAGCTTAGTGGAGACAGAGTTCGGTTTTTGACAATGAAATCATATAATGAATTTTAATATTTTATTAAAATATATTAAAAACGATGATAATAACAAATAAATGAAAATAACAATCGCTAGCATATAATCGGGCAATACAAGTGAACCAGCGATACTTGCAGGATTTGTTAAATAAAAGAAACGGTCAACAATGAACGGGTAACAATGGCACACACCAAGGTTACGGGGCCGCGACATGAACGGTCAACAATGGCACTCACCAAAGTTGAAGAACGCAAAACAGTGTTGTCACTTGACAACACTCATCAACAATCGCGATTTCGATCCGGAGCCGTGTTGACACACACCAACACTCCTCGACAATCGCGATTACAGTGGTAAACCCCACTCAAGGCACCTTCTGCACTCCCTCACGAGCTGCCGGCACGCACCAACAGCACTGAGTCAGAGGCAGCCAAGGTCCTAACCAACTGCTCACCCGGCACTCACCAGGTTCGCGGAAGACGGCACTCACCGTCTCCCCGAGAGAGCACTCACTCTCTCTTGAGACAGCACACACTGTCTCTTGAGACAGCACACACTGTCTGCTGAAAACTGTCGCTTGGACCCGTATTTATACCCCGAAAAACCGTTAAAAATACAAAAATATGTTTAAACACGATTCTAATAATCCTGCAAATACTTGCTATTTGAAATAAAAAATATAAAAAAAAATACAAACTCATGTGGGATCGAACCCACGATCCCCAGCACGCTGGTCAAGCACGCTAGCCACTCGACTACGCGGTACCTGACATGTAAATAACAAATTTATAAACATTTGTAATTTTAAACAATAATACAACAATTCATTTTACAACAAATACCATACAATATAACAATACAATTACATTGTATGCAAAATTTCAACCAATACAAAATAATAAAAATGTAAAACATTTTTACTGGTGGGATTTGAACCTCGATTTGAATTTATAAAGTTTAGCAAAAAAACTAACTTGTTAACAACAAGACTACAGTGCTAAACACGAAAATTAAATCCAAATCTAGTGACCATCGTCACATACTTTATCACAAGAATTGAACACTACAACATTTTCGTTGATTCTGGAATTAAAGAAATAGTAAAAGTAACCAGGCCTTGAAGTTCAAAGGTCATTTGGACGGTACAGCTAGTATTAACCCATCATCAACAAGGAAAGTAATATAAACATTACATTTCTTTATTTTACTTTAAATCCAATATTTTTTCGTAAAGCAGTAAAACTAACCAAAAAAAATGGCGTGGTCAACACAATACCTCCCGCCATTTACAGCCCGAGTCACAAAAAGATTAAGTCTTTTGGATTAGCGAATTTTACTCTAATTTTGACAGTTTATTTCTTAAAATATAGTCTAATCTAATTCAAGTAACTACCTTTTGTTAAACGCGTCAACAGGATTAAATCCCAATAACAGAGTGGGTTCACATTCACACACATCCATGCCTTAGTGGGATTCGAACCCAGAGGGCACTCATGACATGAGGCGTTGCTCTAACCATTGAGCCACAGGAACTATAATAAAATAAAGATTAAATTTTGAATACCGGGATAGAATAGAATTCACTAATCCAAAAATGAGGATTAGCTTAATTTTTTTGCGAATCGTTAATTTTTATTAATCTAAATACATACCTACATATTTACTTATGCTGGAAACTGTATTGAATTCCTTTTCTAATATTCTATTTACTTTTTCCTTTTTGGAACGTTACTAATATTATTTTGAAATGATTAGTTCTTTGATAGTGACATTCCAATTCCAATTTCCAATTTCCAATGCATTTATTGTATAAAAGTCTATTACAACTTGTTACAATATGGAGTGTGTGTGTGTGTGTTGGCAACCTATGCTATAACTAAATATATCCCTACTATTGTACATTCTATACATTCCAACAAATATTTCCCAAAGAAAAATAAATCCTTTGTATACAAGGATTGAATATATAATTTGAATTAATCTTGATCATTTAAATATAATAGATAGAACATTTTGTTACATAACTTTTACTTTTTTTACTTTTACAGGATGTACATATTTATTACAAAGGCAAATGACATAAAATAATTAAATAAAGAAAAAAATATAACATGCCACTGGGCATGTTTGCAATTGTTTTATAACTTAGACAACCTGGCAGGCTGCAGATTAAATAATTATACATAACGTACATATATTTAGAAACGACTTTTGAAATGACACTTGTTTTAGAATAAACATTAACAAAGTCTACGCAGAGCGAAGAGGAAAAAATCCTAAGCTCAATGTTCCTTGACATTTTTCACGTTTATTCATTTAAAATAAAGCTTCTTAATCTTAGCGAATTTATGGTGAAGTAAAAAATTTTGTTGATGATATCTTTTGTTAAATTATTGAAAAGAGATACGTAACTTTGGCAGTCAACATTGTAAATATTAATAGAATTGTATGCTGGAGTAATGTATTTATTCCTATATGGTTTATATATTGGGCATTCGCAAAGAAAGTGAAAAAGATCTTCCATTTTGTGTAAATTACAGATCGTACATTCTGTTTGAGCGTTAATAGTATATTTAATGGTGTTATGTATGATAATTATAACTCTTTTACTGGATGTTCTCATTTGCGCAATTATTCTGGCTTTGTGTATTGGTACGTTATTTAAATAATTTTCAAGGGCGTAAGAATTTTTTATGAATTTATAATGGCTATTATATGTTGCATTTAAAACAGAATTAAGATCTGCTTGTTGCAGGCTAAGCTTATATGCCTCTAGGGCTTCTGCTATACTTTCTTTAGTTAAATTTCGTTGTGACACTAAATCTTCTTTACCTACACTTTGTAATACTGACTTTAGCTGAGAAACCCAATTAAATTCTACTTTATTATACTCGTATGAATCTAAGTTTTTAAGTCGTGTTAGGATTATTTTTGGCAATCTATTATTCTCCATTTTTGATATTTTGTTCCAATAATTCAGAGCTCTTTTGAGGATAGCTATTTGTAGATGCGACTTTCCCGTCTCCGCGCGAAGCATGTAACCTGGAGTACTTCGTGGGCATTGCAAAATTCTTTTAATAAATGATGTGTCTAATTTTTTTATTTTATCCATATAACGTAAAGCCCAAATTTCGGAAGCATATAGGCCTGTAGCAGCCACTATCGCTGTGTACAGTTTATCCTTTTCTATCCACGAATCTGACTTGCCTTTAGCTAAAATATTATTTACTATGCCTGTTGCCGCATTAGCTTTTTTTATTGCCTGATTTGCGGTTGTCAAAAATTTCCCAGAACTTGAGAAAGAAATTCCTAAATAAGTGTAGTTCTGTACTACTTCAATTTTGTCATTTTTATACTTAAATATTTTCTTGTTAATATTACGGCCCTTAAAAAATTTAACAATTTTTGATTTTTGAGTATTTACAGTTAATTTATTATTATCGCAATATTTTTCTAATATATTGAGTTTGAATTGTACATCTGACACAGAATTACACAAAATGACAATATCGTCCGCGTAAGCTAGGAGAACTATATCATGTAAACCGTCGATATTTAATCCATTAGCTCCTTGTGACCGAAAAAAGAATTCTATATCATTCAAAAAGAGAGAAAAAAGGGTAGGGCTTAGTATCTCTCCCTGTAAGATCCCTTCTGATAATCGTACATAATTTGAAATAGAACAATGCTTTTTGACACAAGCTTCAGATTTTAAATACATATTTTGTAATAATCTAATATATTTAGCGCTTAAGCCATTTTGGTATAATTTTTCCCATAATATTAAATAATTTACAGAATCGAAGGCTCGTTTTAAATCTACAAATATTGCAAAACAACTATTTCCTTTTAATCTTAACTGAAGATGTATAACTGATGATAAAACAAAAATGTTATCAACAGTGCTTCTACCTGGCCTAAATCCTGCTTGAAATTCGTTTATTATTTGATTATCTTCTAACCATAATTGGAGTCTATGATATAGTATAGTTGTGAAAATTTTTGTGATCGAGTTTATTAATGCTATTCCTCGATAATTTTCAGGAATATTTTGGTCACCTTTTTTATGCAGCATAAATATTTGTGATTTAGACCATTCTGTGGGTATAATTTCCGACGAAAATATTTTATTGAAAAGATTATGCAAATAATGTACCCATTTTGAAGGTAAAAGTTTATAAAAATCGTTGTTTATCTGATCGCTACCGGAAGCCTTTCCACATTTTATTTTGTCGATTGCCATTTGGACTTCATCAAAAGTGATTAAAGAGTCTAAGAATGGGTGACTGCTATCTTGAAAGGTTTGAAAGATTTCGCATGGGACTGAATGCAAATTTTTTAAGAATATTTCCCATTCTGAAAGCGAAATTATATTATTATTCTTATTTTTATTTTTCAACTCATTAACTGTTCCCCAGAAGTGTGAGTTGTCTTTTACATTACTTAATGCCTCTTTTATATTTTTATCGTGACTAGTTTTCTTAAATTTTAAAAGTTTTAGATATATATTTTTTTTGGCTAGATAGTTGTTTAAAGCTTCTTTTGTATTACTTTTCCGGTAACAGTTTAAGCCTTGTGTGGCTTCCTTTTTAAGTTTTCGGCAATCTGAGTCAAACCACGGGCGATATGCTACTTTTGGGGAGTTATATTCTGGCTGGATCTTTTTCACTTTCATCATGCTACTACTGCAACTAGCTTCTTTAATGGCAGCGATAAGATTATTGTTTAATATTTCCACTTCATTACTATGACAATATATGCGTTGAGAAGAATTAAGAAGATATATAAATTATATATATATATATATATTATATATTTTTTTATTTTTATATTTATTTGATATAATTTAGACAGACATATATATATTTATAATTAAACGATAAAGATCTGATGATGCTAATGTTATAGCGAAACTAGTAATCTAATAAAATAATTGTGAAACATAAAACCAAGTATTATTAAAAAATAAAATGAATTGTAAGTTTCACCAAGTAAGAGCAGACACAATTAAAGAATATATAAATTTATTTTCAAACATTGAATCAACTCTAAAGGAAACAGAATACAAGGCCTGGACATTACTAGAGTAATTATTAATTGTAGTACTATTTACATTTTCTTTTAAGTCTAGAGTTAGGCAACCTATGCTATGGCCAGAAATCGTTAAAGTGGGGTAGAAATTAAGATTTTTTATGAAATCAGCCGTGCTTAAGTTAATCCAGGCCAAATCAACAATGCTGCTGCCGAAATGACTGGTGAAGGTGCACTTACCTGGCATGTCCCCTTTCACACGTCCATTGAGAGAGAACATACCTAAAGATTCCATGCACTCCACTAACAGTTCACCCCTTTTATTTACTTGACTCAAAGTTGTAGATCGTTTATGATAAATGTCTGGGTTCTGGAAGATATCATCATCAAACTGATTTAATTCTCCAATTTTTGAATTGTAATCGCCTTATAATTATTATGTAGAGTAAAATTTGATGCTACTTGATCGGAATGGGGGATTGAGCTGGTGATAAAAAAGATTCTGCTTCTTGTTCCTCGTTCATGCTTTGCGAGTCGGTGGATGTTTGAAGTGCTGGTTTTTTCGTTAGTTGTTCAACCTTCGATGGCGAGGAGTCGGACGGAGGGCGGGCTCTCTTGTCTCTCTCTGCGCCTGCTGGTGCCGAAATGTCTGGTTTGAGTATTACAATTTTGTTTTTTATTATTTTTGCGAAGATGCCCTTGTCTTTTAGCGATTTTACTTCCTTTAATAATTCTTTACGTTTGCTTTGTTCTGCCTTATTTAGGTCCAAGTTTATAAATGTTTGCACCTTTCAGAGACGATCGCTTCGAATATATGAGCTTCTTTATTTTTGTATTTGAAAAGGTGATCAATATAGGTCTTGTATTATTATTTTTTCTTCCTAGTCTATACACTTCATCTATGCATGCGTTAGAAATATTAATTTTTAGGTTGGAGTTTAGTTTTGAGATCACTAAGTTTTCTAGATCATCCGTGCTGCGTTCTTCCTCCCTGATACCATAAATTAATAGGTTTCTTTTCTTCATTGTGGTTTGTAAATTATTATTCTCTTTTTGTAGTTCTGCATTCGCGTTGCATAAAGATTTTACTTCATTTTCAAGCGCTTCTCTCCTCGTGGTATTGTTAGCGCATTTCGTGGAAAAGAATTCAAATTTCTCTTTAGTTGCAGCCACATCTAATTTTATTGAATCTAGTAATTCCAATTTTGTTAGTGAGGCTAGTATTATATCCAATTTACCTTTTAGATCAGCAATTTCATCGGTGACACTCATTGTGAGGTTATCTTGACTTTTTAAAATTAATTCTCACTCCAAATTTCTTTAGATTTACTGGTTTCACTTCTAGTGATTATAAATACTGTGTGAACTTTGATATTTTTATTTTATTTTATTGCGATTTATAATAATATTTATACTTCGCCGTTGAAAAAATTGACCTTCTCATTTAGCGCAGTGTTGCCAACCGATAGTGACATTTATCTGTCAGTTACATACATTTGAATAACTGCGTTTTCTTTGTTTAAAGCGTAGGCTCTGGGATTTAAATTATAGAAATATTATAAATTTATCCGTAAAATATATAGAAAAAGTATTAATGCAAATCTATGGAAAATTTAATAGTCTTTAAATTTTATAATAACATTAATCTCGAAAAAATAAAATTTAAAGGTATTTTTCGAAGAAAAACTATTTTGAGCTTCTAGTGAAGTGCCATTTCCGGTTATCCGATTTTCACCAAAATCTAATGCGCTCTTTCCAATACAGAAAACGTTCGAAATACAAGATTTCAAAATTTTTTGAATGATAGTATTTGAGATAGAGTGGAGGATCCACACACACATACACACAGACATCATCGTGAAAATATTAAAATTGGATTCTAGGGACCAAAAAAAGAGGTCATTTACCAAAATCTCGATATGCGATTTTTAGCACGATCCCTATACCTCCCTTACCAAGGGTAGCGGGAGGTAAAAATTGTACAATAATTTATAGGAAAATTGTTTACCTGGGATTAACGTGAAGTAAACTGTTTGCGGAAGAGTCTATAACGTCAAAGGCTAGTACCACAAGCTTTTTTTAAATAATTAAAACGCTGTTTTAAGAAATCTCAAATTCAAATTACAATATTTAATTTCACTTTTATGTTTAAAGAACGACTTTTTAAAAATATTTGTTTGAATACAAACTATGTTCTGCTGTAAAATCATATTTTAATAAACTTGATATGTATTAATAATACCGTATCTTTAGATTAGTATATAACTGTCTTCTCGGCCTTCTTTCGTCACTTGGTTTATTTGGCCTCTAGCGTGGTTTACACGTCGGGTAACCTTGTAAACTGAGTCTCCCTCCTTGTTGCTTAACCTCGATCTCTAGCGTGGTTGACACGTCGGGTAACCCCTTGCTCCTGAAGATGCCCCATATGACGGCGGGTGAAACGTTGAGCTCTGACTCAAAATATGACACAGTCCATTCCCGGAAAACGAATATTTCTCTTGATATGTATCATTATTAAATAATGAATTTTGACATTTCTTAAAACAGCGTTTTAGTTAAGACAAAGCTTGTGGTACCAGCCGAAATGTGTGCGAGTTGTTACTGCAGAAACATTCAACAACATTCCTGGTTTGAAACCGCGAGAAAGTGATAAAGATAATATCTTCAGATCAGACACAAGGTCCGTAGTCTCTAAGAGTAAATATTTGTGGTAGTGAATAAGCCATAATTTTGTGCAAAATGTATTTCCTTTCCAGATTTTCTTATTTTCATATCAACTGATAAGTTGGTTAGCATTTAAGCATTTCTATAAGGAAAGTGAGAACAATTTGTTGTATGGTTAGTCTAACTGTTGTTTATTTATATAATAGCAACGTGACAGGGTAGGTACCTACGACACTTGGTCCGCGAGCCCCCAGCCAGCGCGTGTGAGCCGACGTATATGATAGAAGTTCTAGAGTCTAATAAGAGAATATGCGGAGCCTCGGTAAGCGATCGATAACATAGCGTAATTTCCCGGCTTTGTTATATCGGTCGAGACATTGCTAGAATATTCTAGCAAATATTAGAGCAACTATATAAGAGTTACATTGGGATACAGTTACGTAGATAGTAGATAGAAGTAGTAAGAAGTAAGGAATCAGTGAGTTTAGTAGCACAGCAGTATCGTGGTGAGCTACTAAACGTGAGCGTGGGTGGTTGGGTGTGTGTGTGTGTGTGTGTGTGTGTGTGTGTGTGTGTGTGTGTGTGTGTGTGTGTGTGTGTGTGTGTGTGTGTGTGTGTGTGTGTGCGTGCGTGCGTGCGTGCGTGCGTGCGTGCGGGCGTGCGTGTGTGTGTGTGCGTGCGTGTGTGTGTGTGTGTGTGTGTGTGTGTGTGTGTGTGTGTGTGTGTGTGTGTGTGACAAAATTTTCTAATGCGATAACTCGAATACTACAATTCCAAAAATTATAATTCTTTCGTATACCTCTTCGTTATATCCATGTGACGAGCTGATTAGATTCTGGTTATGATTGGTCAACCGGAAGTACCCCACTTTGAAGATTTTAACAGTTTTTCTTGAAAAAAACGATGTTAAATATCATTTTTTCACATTTAATGTTATTATAAATATCAAAGAATATTTTATTCTCTATACGATTTGAATGCATTTTATACTTTATATTAAATGGATATAGAGTTAAAAAATTATAAAGAACTTAAATATCATATATTAGCCTGCTATGCTATAACTCTGGAAACAGCTGCTATACTCGTATTAAGAAAATTCTGATTGAAAGGTGTCAGTGTCAAGTGCAGTTGACGGTATGCTTGTATTATAATTTTACTGGAAATATAGGATCTTTTAATAGAATTTGTATAAAATACATACAGCTGCCTTAAAGTAATGTACAAGAAATAGAATCTTTTGCAATGAACGTTTTGTATGACATTTTTAATACAAAATACATAGAACTGACGGAAGGTAATGTGCTGGCCACATCAGATTTTTTTATTTAAAATGGAGATATTTCCACATTTTAACGTAACTTTAAATTAGAATTTTAGCTAAAGATTAAATATTTACCAGTGTAATAATAACTTAAATTTATTAGTAAATTTCTATTTATCACAGCACAAGAACCACAAAATATGTATAATTTTAATTTAAAAAATACCCATAATTAAGTTAGTTATTATTTTTATTATATATTGTCTAAATAAAATAAAATTTAAGCAACTAGGGACTAAGCCAACGAATATGATTCTGGCATTTAATAAATAATATATTATTATATTATTTATTAAATGATTCTGGTATACAGATGTCCAGATTTGAAAGGGATCTTGAAAACTATAAGGTGTAAGAGATACGACTTTGGTTAAATGGGACATCGGATGCGCCTTTGGGGGGCCATTTAGATATGCTATTGTTTTGTCAAAAATTCTTATACGATATTAAATAACGGCGAAAAAATTTGGTCGAATTTTTCATTTTGAAATTACCTCTAAACTATCAGTATCTAACCAAGAAAAATGTTTTAAATAAAGAAGTTAAATTTTTTGAGGCGTACAACAATAATTTTTCTATCGGTAAATTTTCGAGATATAACACAAACTTACATGTTTTTAAATGGAAACCTTATTTGTTTTTTCTTCAAAAAATGTTTACTTTTTCCTCTTTCGATTGGTATACGGGTTATTGTGTTTATCTTTACTTCTTTATTTGAAACATTTGTCATTTGTGTCGATTATTGATAGTTGAGAAGAAATTAGCTACTTTTATAATAAATTCAAGAATACTTTGTAATATAATTATTTACCTGGGATTAACGTGAAGCAAAATGTTCCCGCAAGAGTCCTCAACGTTGAAATTAGTATTAATATCACTTGTTGTTACTGCCAAGACATTCAACACCATTCCTGGACAGAATCCTCGATCAAGCGGCAAATTAATAGTACTGGACTGGCCACAAGGACCGTAATCCTTAGCAGTAAATATTTCTGGTACTGAATAACCCATGATTTTGAACAAAAGTATTTCCTTACCGTACTTTTATATAAATTGATAAGTAGGTTAGTTTTTTTTATATCGAAAATAGCGTTTTATAGAGGAAATTGATAAGAAGAATTAATATTATCATATGCAAACAAAGCAAAAATATATTGTAAATTTATTTTCCTTAGTAACATTTTTTGGACTTTGTATCCTCAGTGCCTCAGTGTTTCTGTGAAGAAATTATAATAATAGACTAGAGCTATTATAAGGCATGCTTTGCTTTTACAGTATCTATATTTGTGCAAGGGTTCGGCAGAGCAACCTCCTTTGTTTTACTATGGCATTGTGAGGCGAGTAGAGGTTGTAAAAGGATGGGGGTGGTGTTTATGGAGGCAAGTGGATGGAAAGTTTCTGATACAAAAAAATACAATCTTAAACATAATTTGGACTAACGAGTAACAAGCTTTTCGCTTTTGGAAGGCTATATATCTGTGCAAACCGGTCTGGAGCCGGCGTCCAGCGCGCAATTAGTACTCGGTTCCAAATACCTAGTGATGTGCCGCCGAAAAATTCCCGCCGAGAATTTGTTTTTTCCCTGGGAAAATTCCCAGAAATTCCTTCATCCGCGATTTGCGGGAAGAAATTTTGTTATTTTTTTCCCGAAATTTTTTGGAAAATCCCGTGAATATAATTTTTGAAAATTTAAAGATATTTGCCTTGATTTTATAAATAATTATTAAATATGTAACATTGATCATTTTTTGTGCAATTTAAGTTTCCTTTCCGCGTGCCTGAGTGTCAGATCGCGAATCTGGGGAACCGGGTTCGCTCCCGACCGACGCCAAATATTTCGAATTTTAAATGGCACAAAATTGACTCCTATGGTGCACTCTCCACGCCAGCAATGAGTGCCCGTGAGGTGACGCCTGGTAAGCGCCCGCACGGTGCAAAGATTTCATCATTACTGATATCTGTGCACAAGCAGATTGTACACCCAGCAATGGGTAATAAGCCGTGATGATATATTTATTTATAATAAATTGTTATTCTGTTTAATTTTTTTAAGTAAATATAAATACTTGTGAAAATGCTTTTGAATTACTCATTTAAGGTTTTATGAATATTGCACCTTTACTTTATATAAGAAATTATAAATTTATATTGAATATTTAAAATATCGGGTTGTATTTTTTATTAGTTCTTACTGAGTCACTCTATTCGTATTTATGACCGATAATACATAAATATATTGATACAAGTATATGTATGTATGTATTTTTTACCTCCCGCTACCCTTGGTAAGGGAGGTAGGTATAGGGAACATGCTAAGAATCGCATATCGAGATTTTGGTAAATGACCACGTTTTAAGGTCCCTAGAATCCAATTTTAACATTTTCACGATGATGTCTGTGTGTATGTGCGTGTGGATCCTCCACTCTAACTCAAATACTATCTTTTAAAAAATATTGAAACCTTGTATTTCGAACTTTTTGTGTAATGGAAAGAGCCCATTAGATTTTGGTGAAAATCGGATAACCGGAAATGGTACTTTATTAGAAGCTCAAAATAGTTTTTCTTCGAAAAATACCTTTAAATGTTATTTTTTCGAGATTAATGTTATTATAAAAATTGAAGATTATTAAATTTTCCATAGATTTGAATTAATACTTTTTCTATATATTTTATGGATAAATTTATAAAATTATCTATAATTTAAATCCCAGAGCCTACGCTTTAAACAAAAAATCTGGTATGGCCAACACAATACCTCTCGCCATTACAGTCCGAGTCACAAAAAAGATTAAGGGCCAGTTGCATAAAAAGTTGTTAGCTGATCATGTGTTCAAGTACACACTAAAACCATGGATACGTATCAAAAATACATTGGAAAAGAAGCCTTGTTAAAGTTAACAACGTGATTAAAGTTAACAATACTTTAAGCAACTGGGCCTAAGTCAATCCTTTTTTTTTGGATTAGCGAATTTTACTCTAATTTTGACAATTTATTTCTTATAATATAGTCTAATCTAATCCAAGTAACTCCCTTCTTTTTAAACCCTTCAACAGGATTAAATCGCAATTACAGAGTGGGTTCACATTCACATACATCTATTCCTTAGTGGGATTCAAACCCAGAGCCCCGAGGGGACTCATGACATGAGGCATTGCTCTAACCATTTAGCCACCGGAGCTATAATAAAATGTAGATTAAATTTTAAATACCGGGATAGACTAGAATTCACTAATCCAAAAATGAGGATTAGCTTAAACATTTTTTTGAATCGTTAATTTTTATTAATCTAAATACATTCCGACATATTTACTTATGCTGAATCGAATTCCTTTTCTATTGTTCTATTTACTTTTTTCTTTTTAAAACGTTACTAATATTATTTTGAAATGATTAGTTCTTTGATAGTGACATTTATCTGTCAGTTACATACATTTGAATAACTGTGTTTTGTTTGTTTAAAACGCAGGATCTGAGATTTAAATTATAGATAATTTTATAAATTTACCCATAAAATATATAAAAAAAGTGTCAATGCAAATCTATAGAAAATTTAATAATCTTTAATTTTTATAGTAGCATTAATCTCAAAAAAATAACATTTAAAGGTATTTCTCGAAGAAAAACTTTTTTGTGCATTCTGCTTCTAGTAATTAAAACGTGGTCATTTACCAATATCTCGATATGCGATTTTTAGCACGATCCCTATACCTCCTTTACCTAGGGTAGCGGGAGGTAAAATACGCAGTTATTCAAATGTATGTAACTGACAGATAAATGTCACTGTCAAAGAACTAATCATTTCAGAATAATATTAGTAACGTTTTTTTTTTTTTAAAAAAAGTCAATAGAACAATAGAAAAGGAATTCCATACAGTTTCCAGCATAACTAAATATGTAGGTATGTATTTAGATTAATACAAATTAACGATTCACAAAAATGTTTAAGCTAATCCTCATTTTTGGATTAGTGAATTCCACGGGTGAATTCTATTCTATCCCCGTATTTACAATTTAATCTTCATTTTATTATAGCTCCGGTGGCTCAATAGTTAGAGCAACGCCTCATTTCATGAGTGCCCTCGAGACTCCGGGTTCGAATCCCACTAATGCATGGATTTGTGTGAATGTGAACCCACTCTGTAATTGGGATTTAATCCTGTTAAGGAGTTTAAAAAAAGGTAGTTACTTGGATTAGATTAGACTATATTTTAAGAAATAAACTGTCAAAATTAGAGTAAAATTTGCTAATCCAAAATTAAGGATTAACTTAATTTTTTTTGTAACTCGGGCTGTAAATGGCGGGTGGTATTGTGTTGGCCACACCAGATTTTTTTTATCATAATTTCACTGAAAAATAAAACTAAATAAACCTACAGTTATAATTTTTATTCATATTTGAAATCCCTTGGGAAATTTCCTGAATGATATTTTCCTGGAAATTCCTCGGGAAATTTCTGGGAATTTTCCCGTATCTTTAAATTTCGGAAATTGACCCATCTCTACAAATACCCGCACGCCCAGCAGTTCTGGATACCTATTCTATAACTTTAATAACTTTACCAAGATCTTGATCTTGGTATACGTCATGGTTTGATTTTCCCCCTCTCCAACGATAGATTTGGGGATTATACTAGTAATTTTAGTGTCCCCATATTGTTTGTAATTTGAGAATGGATTGGCAATATATTTAAATCCGATATTTAAAAATTAACAAAGGAATTTTCTAGTTGTAAGTTGTGTACTATTTCATACATATTATATGTATGTTCAATATCTTTTAAACTTTTAGAGTAAATCATCACTTACGCAATTTTGTTATTGCGTAATAATTATGTACAACTACTGTATGTGATATTTATTAATTACTTTGCAAAAGTAAAAGAGGGATGTAAAAAAATAATGACAAAAAAAATAATTTATATACAGGTATTCTTTATTTTCATATTTATTATAGCTTTTCATTTATGCTTTCTATCGTCAAAGCTATTCTTTTTATAATTATAATAGCATTATTCAATTCTTTTTTCATGTTCGCCACTTTTTCACCCAACTCCTTGGCTTTAATAGACTCCACACCGATTTTTTGTTGCACCAAAGTTAGCGAAACTGTTAAAACGGATGTTGTACCGTTGGCGGAAATTTGGAACAATGATAAAAAATGTAAATGTTCGTTTTGAATACATATCCTCAAAGTCTAATAGGAATCATACCTATTTCTTTGGAAACAAAGTAAATCTAAATCACTACTTTCGCTTTTCCCTTTGTTTACAAAATTCTTTCTAACTACCTATACAGTTATTTGTACATGTTCTTCGCGTCATTTATTTATCTTTTTATCGCTTTTGTGGAAATTTGCGATAGATACGCAAAATCTAAAGTACAAAATGGCTGGCTTATACATGCCAGCAAGTTGTTTTAACATTGCGTTGGTAGCTTCCTACAGTTAAAAAGTTAAATGACATCAGTACTTAGTTATAAATACCTGTAAATAAATTGCTTAAAAAATGTGTATCATCTTAACGTCAAATCATTTAATAAGTAATATTACTTATTAAATGCTCAAATGTGTAGGAATTCGCTAGATCCGTTTACCGATATCCATAAGAAGAGATGAATAGTAGATAACATACCAACTGGCATTCTTATTCAATCTGAAATTTGATTAAAATTTAGTTATCGTACATGCCGATTTGTCTTCAACAAGTATAAACAAATTCATGTTAAAATAAAATAATAATTAGTCTAGTTTCAACTCCTTACAAACCTTACAAAAAGAAGAAATTAAAAACCACTTAAATTCAATCAACACAAAAACTACGTAGTCGAAAGTTAAACGATTCAATGAGGGCGCCGAAACAACTGACAGCTTCGATCTGGATATCTAAATTCCAAGATCCTGCGTGCTTGGAATCCCGTCTCAAATTCACCGCTGGGTGTGACGTCATGTCTCGCAAATCGGTTATAACCGCTGGTGTTCGACGATATTCGCTGGGAAATTTACCAAGATGGATTGGTAAAAGTTATAGAATAGGCCTCCTGGTCCGAAAATCAATTATGTTGTTGGCAAAAAAAAAAAAACTTTAGGGAAACATGAGCTATTGTCAAAAGAACTTGGACAACCATGGACTGATCGAACGCGATCACCGAAAAACATCGGGCAGTTATCATCATACCATCCATTCTGAGGATGTGTAAGCCTGCTTAAGATTTTTTGCACAAGTTCTTGAAGAATTTGGCCTTGCGAATGTCTAGTTTCAGCAGGATGGAGCCACGGCCCATATATCGAAAATAGCTTTTTAGAGAGGAAATTGATAAGTAGAATAATTAATATTATCATATGATACAGAATATAAAAGAAGCAAATATATGTATTGCATATTTATTTTCCTTAGTAACATTTCTTGGACTTTGATGAGAGTATCCTCAGTATTTCTGTGAAGAAATTATAATAATAGATAATAGAGCTATTATGAGGCACAGTTTTACAGTATATTTCTACAGGTACAGGGTGCGGCTAGTATAGTAGACGAGAAATTTCTCGAAAACTCTGTCTCTATTTTGCTTTATATCGTTTCATAGTTCATATCTTAATATTTACACGCTTCAAAATTTGTTAATTTAAAATTTGAATTAGTATACGACTGGACCAGTAATATTAAAAAAAATTGGACATATTACGCTAATCTATTATCGGAGAAATAATTAATCAGTCGGGTTTCAATAACTTGTTACATTTTGCTTATATATATATATATATATATATATATATATATATATCTGTCACAACGTATGTTAACTTATTTGACGTTTCTGACAATTTGATAAAACGTCAAGCATTTATTTATTTTTTGTTCAATTCCATGGCTGTCGATATTTTCTACGTAATTTTTGATATTTTTATAATTAATTTCTGTCGTTACAAAGCATGTAAAGATAATTCTGTTTATTGATTTAGATGCAGAATTTTATGCCCTACAACTTTTATTTGACGCATTTTTGCTTAAAATAATTAGGCGAGCAGGAAATTGCAAAAAACTAATTTCCCATGCTAATCTCCTTTGTACACCTTTAAGACAGACACACGATATATATATATATATATATATATATATATATATATATATATATATATATATATATATATATATATATATATATATATATATATATATATATATAGGGTGTTATATTTTAATGGACCCAGCAAATATCTCGCTTATTTATTAAGTTGGTAATTTCTTTCATATAACATGATTTATACAGAAAACTGTACGCTACTTGATGACGGATGTACATTCGTGATACTACTTCCGGTTTATTAGTAATTAATATCTACTTTGAAATTTCAAATGGAACATACTATATTTTTTTACAAATTTAAAAAGTACATCAAATTTGTTTTACAATCATGTAAAATAATCCATATGTTGCATTATTAAAAAGTAAAATGGCGGGCACTTTTTTATATACCTAATTGGAAAGAGAATAGTGAGCCATGACCGTGGCTTAAAATATAACAATTAACTAAAACAATTGTAACTATTATTATTAAACGAAATAATATTTTACCGTGTTACAATTGTTTTAGTTAATTGTTTTATTTCAAGCCACAGTCATGGCTCACTATTTTCTTTCAATTAGGTGTATAAAAAAGTGCCCGCTATTTTACTTTTTAATAATGTAACATATGGATTATTTTACATGATTGTAAAGCAAATTTAATGTTCATTTCAAATTTGTAAAAAAATATAGTATGTTCCATTTGAAATTTCAAAGTCGATATTAATTACTAATAAACCGGAAGCGATATCAGGAACGTACATCCGTCATCAAGTAGCTTATATGTTGCTGTATTAATAATGTTATATGAAAGAAATTACTAACTTAATAAATAAGTGAGATATTTGCTGGGTCCATTAAAATATAACACCCTGTACATATATACCGGATGGCGCTAGAAATCCGTTACATAGGCATTTAATATGGGAAAATCGTTTTTCCTAGCGCGTTGCTCCCCAAATTATTTTAGAAAAAAATCTTCAAATAAAAGTTGTAGAATATAAAATTATGCATGTAAATCAGTAAAAAAAATTCATTTCGTATGTTCAGTAACTCCAGAAATTGAATGTGAAAATTTTGAAAATTTCGGTTTAATAGTGCTAGCCATGGAATTAAAACAAAAAAGACAACAAATGTGATGATTTAAATGTCAAATATTGTGATTTTTTGTCCAGAAAAATGAGTATTTGAACAGTATAGAAGAATTAAATTATTATTCTGCTTCAGAATTTTACGTTATGATAATTTTATTAAAAAAATTGAAATGTAAATAAATTTTTATGACAGATAAACACACGTTTGTTTCTTAAGCTTTTTGTTAATTCCATGGCTATCACTACTTTTGAGTAGACTTTCGACATTTTCATACCTAATTTCTGCTGTTACAAAGCATGCAAAATTAATTTTGCTTATTGATTCAAATGCAGAATTTTACGTTCTACAACTTTTATTTGAAGAATTCTTTTCCAAAATAATTTGGGGAGCAACGCGCTAGGAAAAACGGTTTTCCCATGTTAAATGCCTATGTAACGGATTTCGAGCGCCACCCGGTATATATATATATGTATAAACGAAAAGCATTCAGCTTCTATTAATAATTAAGGATCGAAATTTAATTGCATTTCTTAAAACGCACTAAGTTCGGTGTCATTTTTGACATTATGTTGTCATATATCCTATATTAATTAATTGAAATAAAATAAAATTTGTGTCGAGAAATCTCGGCGAGAATCTCGGCAGAGACAAGACTCTATTAAACGAGACGAGAATAATTTCAAGACGAGACAATTTTATGTATTTGAGACGAAATGGGACGAGATAATGAATTTGGCGTCTTGTCTTGTAAGTTCAGGATGTGAAAATATTCCTTTTAACTCGAGTCCGCAGTCTCTAACAGTAAATATTTCTGGTACAGAATAAGCCATAATTTTGTACAAAATGTATTTCTTTTCCAGGTTTCCTTATTTTTATATCAACTGATAACCGTGACCTTCTCATATCTCGTGAAATGCTCTTACCAACTGAGCCACAGCGTCACTCCGATTAAAGTGCATGAATCTTTAACAAATCTTTTTACAAATTTCGTTGAAGAGTACACTACTCCCAATAGAGTAGATGAATACTCAACACGAAACAAATATGGATCACAAATAGTTCTTATCAACGTTTAAAAAAATATAGTGATGGCGAAAATTCTCTCATTGTATCAAGCGCATTGTTTCGTCGATTCTGGAATTAAAGAAATATTTAAGTAATGAGTCCTTGAAGTTTTAAGGTCATTTGAATTGATTTCGGTGTCGTTTTGGCCATTATTAGCCCAACATAAACAAGGAAAGTAATATAAACATTTCCTTTTTATTTCGAAGGCGGATAAAATAAAAAATGTTTCTAATAGACAAAATTTATTTTTGGATAATGAAAGAACATAATTTCAATTTTCAAATCATGCAATTTTAAACAAAACATCTTGAAGGTGGTGGTCACCATCACCGTTCTCTCTGCACTGATGCAATCGATTTCTGAAGCTCCTCTCTACACGTTTCTTCAATCGGGCTATGTCCTGCCGAATAAGATTCTTCAGCTGAAGCTGAGTTGTAGGGTGGTATTTATAAACATCTACCTTCAGATATAATTCTTATTTAAAAAATCTGATGTGGCCAGCACATAACCTCTCGCCAGATATTTTACCTGGTTGTACGCATAAAACGAAAATTATTTTTAAATACAAATAAGTACATACATTCATGTCTCACTACAAAATTATTCTCACATATATTTGCAAAATCTATGGGATATTTTAATATAAATTATGTACAATGCTTACATTTTCTTTATATTCAATATCCTGAAATTTTCTTTTTCTACTTTCCGTTTCTTTTTCTTTATATTCGCCATTTTTCACAAATTCCTTTTATGTTCTTTTTTACGTATATTCTTTTGCGTTGTTGACTTTTTTATTTTCATAATGATGTACAAATATTTTTGACAATGTGGTATACAAATACTTTTTCGTACCTCCATCCAATTTGACTAGTATTACAGACCTCAAAATCGTCCAGTAATGCGCTGTTGCTGACCTAGGCCAGCAAAAGGAGTTGGCATTACTGTTCTGGTGATATGTCAATTTAAGATTATTTTCAACACAAGAATTAACAAAATGTTTACAAATTTGAGGGCTAAATCTTTAATTATTGTAACTTAAATAACTAAATTTTGTCATAAAATAATAATATGCTGTCTTTGCTGTCATCTCGTATAAATTAATTATAAGTTCCAACTTTAGGACTAATTTGTTTAGTTTGTTTTGTAACTGCAACTAACTTCACGTGATACAATTGAGTTTCCGCTATCTGTCATTGAAAATATGCGAAAGTATATAAAATATATGTAACTAATATTTGTAATGATATATTTTCAATAAATATAAAATAATTACGCATTTTAAGCTCAAATGTAAGTAATTATTATTGTAACGTTTTTATTTATTTGGGCGAAGTGTAAATATAAGACAATTATTATTAATTAAAATAAAAGTTTATTATAACGATAAATAGATATTAAATATAATTAAAAGATGATAAATATAAAGAACACTACGATTAAACAAATATTAAACACTAATTAGGACTAAGAATATTATAAAACACTTAAACACTAAGATTATTTATTTAAACAATATAGAAGTCACTTATTTATTTATATAACAATATTTATTTATGTTTACCACTTGTCGACTATCTGTTTATATCGCAACGCTTATTTATATCAGACTGTCCAATGCCTTCGCTAACGGTGCTTATATACCCCGGCATTTTAATTCGAGAACTCACTAGAACACTTCTAGATAAAACACAATAGGTTACATCAACCTCGTAATAAAGCAGACTCCGACAAGTCGGTTGCGTCATCGCTAACAATAGACACTCGCTCGTCCCTGCGACAGTGGCGGCGACAGCGACGGGAACAGAGGCGGTAACAGTGGCGGCGACGAAGTGTACTACTCTCGATTTCCTGGTAGGTCGTTTCTTAATTCTGTATACCACGTCGTTTATCCTTTTGACTACCTCATAGGGGCCTTCCCAATTCTTTTGCAGCGTTGGTGATAACCCACGACGTCTTTGTGGGTTGTAAAGCCACACTAAATCTCCAGGTTGGTATCCACCCTTTTCGGCCTTGATGTCATACCGGTCCTTCATTCGGTCGCTGGCAGCTTGAATGTTCGTACGGACTTGTTAATGAATGTCATCCATTCTTCTCCGTAAGTCCGTAACGTAATCTTCCCCGGCCAGATCTTCCCCAGGTTTACTGCCGAACACCAAGTCGCATGATAAGCGCAACTCACGCCCGAATAAGATGTTCGCAGGAGTTTGCCCTGTTGTTTCATGCACGGATGAACGATAAGCCATCAGGAACAGATGGAGATGTCGGTCCCAGTCTCTTTGGTGGTTGGAGACTACCTTCGACAAATATCGGTTGATCGTTCTGTTCATTCGTTCAACCATGCCATCAGACTGCGGATGTAATGCAGTTATTCTAGTTTTATTAATTCCTAATATCTTACAGACATTTTGGAAAACGGCAGACTCAAAATTTCTTCCCTGGTCGGAGTGGAGTTCACGTGGTACTCCGAATCGGCATATACATTCTTTAACTAATGTTTCAGCGACCGTGGTGGCTTCCTGGTTGGGTAATGGATACGCTTCAACTCATTTGGTGAAGTAGTCCATGACGACCACGATGTATTTATTTCCTTCGTCACTTTCTGGGAATGGTCCAGCCACATCAATTGCGATACGCTCAAATGGACTGCCAACGTTGTATTGACGCTTTGGAGCTTTTCGTCGTTTATGCGGACCGTTACTTCCAGCGCAAACCACACATTTCTTGCACCAATCTTTAACATCTTCCGTGAAGTTAACCCAGTAAAACCGCTGGCGCAATCTTTATAGCGTTTTGATGACTCCGAAATGGCCTCCAGATCCGTCATGGATCTCTTTCAACACGTCTGGTACTCTACTCTTAGGGATAACTAACTGAGCTCTCTTCTCAATTTCTTCAGCATTTTCTACCACACGCTTTAACAGGCCATCCTCAAGCTCCATGGAGCCCCATTGCGCCCAGTACGATTTTACGCTCGGTAAGTACGGTGCAACATGGTTTGCTCTCCTCTGCTTTCTATTCCAGTATAATTTTCAAAGTTGGGTCTTTTTCTTGGTCTTCGCGTAGTCCATCGGGCTGCCAATTATCGTCGACTACTGTTGTTCTGGCGACGAAAATTTCTCTTCTAGTCGACTACAATGCTTGCATTCGTCTTGGCATGGCCTTCTGGACATGCGTCGGCATTACGATGGCTGGTACCTGTCCTATGCTCGATTTTGAAATCGTATTCCTGTAGTCTTTCAATCCATCTAGCCACCTGACCTTCAGGATTCTTTAATTGTAGCAGCCATTTTAATGCAGCATGGTCAGATCTTATCAAAAATTTCCTTCCATACAAATATTTGTAGAAATGTTCCACGGATTTCACGACTGCCAAGAGTTCTTTTCTGGTAACACAATAATTCTTCTCTGGTTTTGACAAGGTCTTACTAAAATAGGCAATAACCTTCTCATGCCCGTCTTGTATCTGGGAAAGAACGCCACCAAATCCCACGTTGCTGGCATCTGTGTATAGTATGAACTCTCCTTCAGCTAAAGGATAACTCAGGACAGGTGCGCTTGTCAAAGCATGTTTCAGTTCTTTGAACGCAACTTTGCAGACCATTTCCTAGATAAATCTTCGACCTTCTTCAGTAAGCCTTGTCAATGGCTTGGCTATGTTGGCAAATCCAGGTACATATCGTCGATAATAGGTACATAAACCAAGAAAACTTCTAAGTTCGTGTTTGTCTCTAGGTGCTGGCCAATCTCTCACAGCGTTTATCTTTTCCGGGTCAACTGCAATACCCTTTTCCGTGTCCAAGGTAATGAACTTCCTTTTGAAACAGGTGGCACTTCTTGGGGCTGAGCTTCAGGTTAGTCTTCCGCAATCTATGGAAAACCTCTTCCAAATTCTTCATGTGGTCCTCGAATATTTTACCTACCACAATAATGTCGTCGAGATAGACTAAACAAGTTTTCCATGATAGTCCAGCCAATACTGTTTCCATGAGTCGTTCAAACGTTGCAGGGGCATTGCAGAGCCCAAATGGCATTACAGTAAATTGCCACAGTCCGGTACCAATGGTGAGGGCTGTCTTTTCCTTATCTTTTGAATCCAAATCTACTTGCCAGTATCCGCTCTTTAGATCCAGAGTAGAGAAAATCTTCGAGCCAGCCAAAGTGTCTAGTGTATCGTCTATTCGAGGTAGCGGGTAGCTAAATGACTAGGGAAGAGATGACTATAGACCAGACTATAAATAGGGTACCTTTATAACCAGGGTATGGCCATGGGCCAAGATCGCCGCCATTGTCGGTAATTGATTTTCCTATTTATTTGTAATAAATGTGATATTACATTATAAAAGAATATTAAATTATCACACTGTGAATTTATAAAGGTAATAAAAATTAATTTATTTAAGATATATACAATTATTATTAAGACATACATTTATAGGTTATGTAGAATATATGATATGTGTTGTTATTGTCACATCTAATTTAATACCACTAGTTCTTAATTACATAATAATTATATATTCTAAACTTACCTTTTAAAAATTTAAATGATTGTGCTTAATATTGGTAATTTTTAGTTGTTTTCAATATGTCAGTAATCGTGATGAGATCTGAACAAACTACACAAGCAAATAAAATAAATATATTACTTACACTTTAAATACATATTAAAATGATATGTAAATGCGTTTTTCATCAAAATAAAACAAATAGCCACGAAAATACATAATAATTTGCGCAAGAACAACACATGTAACAGATTGGCCGGTAATGGCGGACGAAAAGTGAGCCACGTCATGGCCATACCCTTGTTATAAAGGTACCCTTCGAGCGCATAGGGTAGCTTTATAACCAGGGTATGGCCATGGCGTGGCTCACGTTTCGTCCGCCATTACCGACACATCTGTTATATGTGTTGTTCTTGCGCAAATTATTATGTATTTTCGTCGCTATTTGTTTTATTTTCATGAAAAACACATTTAATTATCATTTTAATATGTATTTAAAATGTAAGTAATATATTTTATTTTATTTACTAGTGTAGTTTGTTAACATACCCACCACGATTACTGACATATTTAAACAACTATAAATTACCAATATTAAGCACAATCATTTAAATTTTTAAAAGGTAAGTTTAGAATATATAATTATTATGTAAATAAGAATTACAGATATTAAATTAGTTGTGATAATAACATCCCATGTCATATATTCTACATAACCTCTAAATGTATGTCTTGATAATAATTGTGTATCTCTTAAATTAATTAATTTTTATTATCTTTATAAATTCACAGTGTGATAATTTAATATTCTTTTATAATATATATATATATATATATATATATATATATATATATATATATATATATATATATATATATATATATATATATATATATATAGAAATAGGGGGACATGGCTTAACCACAGATTCCTGAGGCTAAAATAAGATAATTTAACTAAACTTACCCTTATCCGAACTTATACCGTTTAGCCAGTATTCTGCTTCAAAGTTCTTCTAAAAAAAATAATTTTGCTTATAATAACAGAACGGTTGGTTCGATTTGGATGAAATTTGGTATGACACTTCATATGGATATAAGTCATCTTTTAAGATGATATTTGCTATTATTAGTGAACCGCTAGTGCAAGAAACTTGAATGTCACGACATTGATGAGACAGTAATTTTTTAATGGCAACGCCGATAACGTAAAATTATTTTTTTTTCATAAAGATACATTCAATAGTAAACTTTTCTCTCTCTGTTTAATTTGTGATATCTGTCACGGTTCACGCAGAAAAAAATAAAACCTGAGTGACTGCACCCTGAAAATTTTCAATTAAATTTTATCTAGCAGTCCATTTATTTGACAAATATCTCATTTTCATAGCAGTAACAATTGTTTATAAGTTGTCAATCCTGCCAAGTTGCTTAGGAGTAAGATAAGATTACTAATCTTCTAACCATAATAATAATAATAACAATAATAATAATCATGGCTTATTCTTATGCGGAACAAACGGACATGTTTTATATTTATTTCGTACAAAAACTAATAACTATATGCATGTTAACAAGTGATAATTAAATTAGATATACGTACAAATATACATATTATACCTCATACCACAAACACAAAAATAAGCATACAAGAATTAAACAATTTGTTTATTATATATGTATTTTCTTCCCATATTAAATTTTCTTTGCAAAATAATTAAACATTTGTTAGTTTTGCAACTTCTGTTATTGGCGAAAAAACTGAAATATAGGTGGCAGGCAGAACGGTGGCAAGATGGCGGAGGAATAAGGAAAGTTCTCCCATTCCTTATTGCTGGCAATATGCATTTCAAAGTGCAAAGTATTTAATATTGAGAAAATTAACATAAAGTTAGGTGATATTTTTGAATACATTGCTTCTGCACGTCTTATAAAGGAAAGCGAAGCAGTTTTTAAGGCAGGACATGTATTGCTTTGTGGAAGAAAAAATGATGGATCCAGTACAATACTGGTTTCTTGTTTAAAAGCCAGTCATAAATTATTGGACAGCAAAATTTAGGTGTAGAGCAGAATTGGGAGACAAATGCAAACATATTGTTACAGGTTTGTTGCATATACCAGGTTACTAAAAATCAAAACCATATTTATTATTTTACAACAAAAGTTGTCATTATTATTATGCTATTAATTTATTTGTTTATGGGTTTGTGTATTACAGAGCAAAAGAAATAGAAAAATTAAGTTGTACAGGTTTGGAACAAGTAAGGGGAAAACTTGTTAAAAAGGCTGATAAACAGTATAGTTTGGTTATAAAATTAAAAGAATTTTGCCATCCTGTTTTAAAAAAGAAAAAATAGAACTGACTAGCGATGTCAAAACTACATGGGAAGAAAATTTCAAGATCATATTTTGTCACTTGGGATATAGTGTAAACTTACACTTTTTTACTTGTAATTACTGCGTTGTGGCACTGAGCAGTATCTTTGGCATTTACTGATCATTATTTAAACCTGAAAATATAATATACACTATATATGCCACTTTCTTTTACAACAAATATAAATTAATCCTGTTTAAAATTACATACGTTTCAATGTATGCTATCAACGTTTCCTTATTCCTCTAGTTCACAAATCTGCCACCAGACGTCACCCACTTTGAATTTTTTCGCCAATACTTTCATTTTTTCTACAATACGATGGTGATATACAACTACCAAATATTTCACGGCTAATAATTCTTTTTGGAATTGATTGCATTTTATTATTAACAACTATGCATAATTAATTTTAATTTTATTAAATGGTGTTATACGACGAATAATAAATACCAGAATAATAAAGTACAAAAGTAGAAATTATATAAATTGTTTAAAGTAAGGTAATTAAAATAGCTTAGAAGAAATAAATTATAAAGCTTAATAGACACGAAATATTTACAAAATATACACTAAGAGAAACAAGAAGGTTAACACTTAATCACGCGCCTACTCGCTTCGCCTTCTCGTCACGTGTTTGATTGTCCCATGCCCGTGCACGGTGCACAATGCAGATCAGCAGCAATGAAATATCTGGGTCTGGGATCCCTCTACTTCGCAGCTGCGCATACCGTCACCACCTTCGTTTATTCTTTTTTATTTGCGCTCTAAAATAATAGTAAGTAAATAAAAGTAAAATAAAATATATTATAAATTATTACTTTTAGTTTTTGCTACCTTTTTACCTCCCGCTACCCTTGGTAAGGGAGGTATAGGGATCGTGCTAAAAATCGCATATCGAGATTTTGGTAAATGACCACGTTTTAAGGTCCCTAGAATCCAATTTTAATATTTTCACGATGATGTCTGTGTGTATGTGTGGATCCTCCACTCTAACTCAAATACTATAAAACAAAAAAATTGGAAGCCTTGTATTTCGAACTTTTTCTGTAATGGAAAGAGCCCATTAGATTTTGGTGTAAATCGGATAACCGGAAATGACACTTTACAAGTACACTGGCTTGCAAAAAATTGCGTACACCTTAAAAATCAAGTAAACGAGTTTTTGTAATTTTTTAACTCTGTAAATAATATAAAAACTGACAATGTTGTCACTGTCATCACTATCTATTATGAAGCTAGTTCTTTATTGCGTTTAATTTACCTACTATTACATTACAAATATATTCCAGAAAAACGAAAGAACAACCAAGTATGTATTTCATTTTCTATTAATTTTGACATCTTAATTGACATTGACAAATAAAAAAATCAAGATCGACTTAATACAGCAAAAAGTAGGTGTATGCCATTTTTTTGCAAGCCAGTGTAGCTCAAAATAGTTATTCTTCGAAAAATACCTTTAAGTGTTATTTTTCGACATTAATGTTATTATAAAAATTAAAGATTATTAAATGTTCTACAGATTTGCATTAATTCTTTTTCTACATGTTATATAGATAAATTTATAAAATTATCTATAATTTAAATCTCGGAACCTACGCTTTAAACAAACAATACTCCTTGGCAGTTATTCAAATGTATGTAACTGACGGATAAATGCCACTGTTAAAGAACTAATCATTTCAAATTAATAATAGTAACGTTTTAAAAAGAAAAATGTAAATAGAACAACAGGAAAGGAAATCAACACAGTTTCCAGCATATGTAAATATGTAGGTATGTATTTAGATTAACAAAAATTAACGATTCGCCAAAAAGTTTAAGCTAATTCTCATTTTTGGATTAGTGAATTCTATTTTATCCAGGTATTTAAAATTTAATCCTCATTTTATTATCAAAAATGTAGTTACTTGGATTAGATTAGACTATAGATTTTAAGAAATAAACTGCCAAAATTAGAGTAAAATTCGTCAATCCAAAAATAAGTAAATAAATAAATAAATATATCATCACGGTTTATTACCCATTGCTAGGTGTGCCAATCTGCTTTGTACACAGATATCGGTAATGATAAAATATTTGCACCGTGCGGGCGCTTACCAGGCGTCACCTCATGGGCACTCATTGCTAGGGTGGAGAGTGCACCACAGGGGCCAATTTTGTGCCATTTAAAAT
This sequence comes from Harpalus rubripes, assembly GCA_963082715.1. NCBI lineage: Eukaryota > Metazoa > Arthropoda > Insecta > Coleoptera > Carabidae > Harpalus > Harpalus rubripes. The sequence goes on from OY720464.1 coordinate 3,923,275, forward strand.
ATTTGGCGTTGGTTTTGGTTGAATTACAAAACTTTTATCTACCATCTTTGTCGTACATATATGGCATATATGAGACTTTTATTCGCTATCTCATTGTCGTCCGTGTTTAGGAGGGGTATAAGCTATCTCCGTCTAACCAACGGCAAAAAATGAAATAGAAACTGTATTGTAACTGCGGTAACGAGTGTCATTTTCAAATATTTGAATTATTTGAATATTCATGTCATTGTGTCTTGATTCTGTCATTCATGTGATTAAGGTGATTTTGGCGTCGATAATAATTTGTGCTTCGCTGTGTGTTGGTAATTTTGTTAATTCTTGTGATTATACATATTGTGCATTTTGCTTTTGCTAAGACGGTGTTTCTCAGATGTTCAACAATTATTGCAACATCAAAAGAGGTATATTTCATCCATTATAATAACATCGTATTTATTCAATTGGTTAATTATTTCTAAATAACTATTTATACCTAGAATTTCGATGAATAACGAAAATGACACAGTATAGGATATACTGTCAGTTTTTACCAATTTTGACATTACATTATAATAATTCAATTGCGAAATAAGTAAATGTCATTTCGAATTTTGATTAATAATAATATTCACACAGTAGGTATATGTTATACTAGCGAACAACAAAATTATTGCAAATAAAATATTGAAAATGTCAAACATGACAAAATCCTGTCATACTCCACCTTATATCAAACTAAAAAATCTGATGTGGCCAGCACATTACCTTCCGTCAGTTATATGAGGTATTTACGAAACTTCTACCGGAAAACTGTTACCGGTAAACAGCTTTTTATAGCTACCAGAATCGATATTTTAAGAACGCAAGTGGTAAACAGGGTAGATCCATAACCTATGAAAATATTTTAAACAGGTTAGAAATTTAACGTAGTTAACAAACTGAGCAGAGTCCTACTTTGAACACATTTCCATTTTAACGCGCGCGCTTCGCTTTGCATCACTACCTTTTTTTGAGATTAGATTCCTTATGAATCCGGTAGATGGATCTGGTAGATATTGAACAATTTTCGAACACGGTAACTTTTTGCCACTCGTGTTTTCAAACACAGTCGCTAGATGCGGTATCTACCGGTAGAATTTTCGTAAATCCGTATGTATTTTCTATAAAATCCATACAGAAAGTTCCTTGCAAAAGATTTTAAGTTTCTTGTATATACATTACCTTCGACAGCTGTATGTATTTCGAGCAAAAAGATCCTATATTTCGACTAAAATTATAACACAAAAATACTACGAATATGTCAATTGCACTTGACACTGACATCTTTCAATCAGAATTTTTTAATATAGTAGATGTTTCTACCATAGCTGGCTAATTTATGAAATTTAATTTCTTTACAATTTTATAACTCTCTATCCATTTAATATGAAGTTTAAAATGCAGTCAAATCGTATAGAGAATACAATGTTCTTTAATATTTATAATAACATTAAATTTGAAAAAATGACATTTAACATCGTTTTTTCAAGAAAAACTGTTAAAATCTTCAAATGAGGGTACTTCCGGTTGACCAATTATAACCAAAATCTAATCAGCTCTTCATATGGATGCAACGAAGAGGAATACGAAGGAATTATAATTTTTGGAATTGTAGTATTAGAGTTATCGTAGACGAAAATTTTGTTACACACACACACACACTGACACACTCACACACACACACACACACACACACACACACACACACACACACACACACACACACACACACATACACACATACAGACATCATCGTAAAAATAGTAAAATCGTATTCTAGGGACCTTAAAACGTGCTTACTCATTAAAAACTCACCACCGAATTTTTTGACCAAAGACAATACCTTCCTTACCTAAAGGTGACGGAAGGTAAAAATGAAATCCCTATAATAAAACCATGGTAACAATATGACGTCATCAATTCCCTCCCTCCCCTGGCGATTTGAACCATATTGTGTTATATTTATACCAATTTGGGTATAACAACAGATTCAACTTGAATTCGTTTATTGTCAACAGAATATATGATTATTTATACAACATAAAAACTAGTATCACAACAATACAAAATGGCTTGTCTTTTGTCTCGAACTCTGGCTTCGGTATGAAGTTGTAGTTGTTGGTCAGTGTTGCCATGACATCCCTCTTCTTTTTTTTAAAAAAAAAGAATCAACAATAGGTCCAATCTATTTGGAGGAATTATTTGTCGGCCAGTTCTAGTTTTAAAGGGATCTGGAACAGAAATGGTCACTTTATCGTTTACTTCTATATCATTATTGGATTCTTTGGTTTCTTCAGTAACTTTTTGTTGTACTGTTTCTTTACAGGGGTAACTTTCTTCAAGGACCAAGAACTTCTTCTGTATTGTTTACCATCAGGTGTTCGTACGATGTATGATTTTGGATATGGAGTTTTCTCTTCAATAGTTGCTGGAAGCCTATCATTTTTTTTATTTCTGTATAGAATCTCCTTGTTTTGTTCATATTGCGGTAACTCATATTTTCCTTTATCTTGGTGTTTCTTCTCTTTCTCTTTTATTTTTTATTTTATTTTTATTTTATTTTATTAACTTCGGCCTTCCAACAGGACAATGTCCCAATAACAGGATGGCTCAAATAATTTACATAAATTACACATTTTTAAATGTAGCAATTGAGAGTACTAAATCATGAATTGAATTGTTGAAAATTACATTAATAAAAAGAGATTATATACTAAAGACTACAGAGAATAACAAACTAAATTAACTAAAAGAATTTACTGCATCTGTTACTTGTTTTTTGTATCTTGTTAAGGTACTATTGAATATATCTATTTGGTTGTTGTGCAATAAGTATTTATTGTATAAAAGTGGAAGTCTATTTAACGCAGAATTAAAAGCAGCATTGGTTCTTCTAAAACCCAAACTAAAAAGATCAACTACTCTTGTGGTATAAGTTGGTATACGAAGTCCCAAGGGATGTAGTAAGTCAGGACAATCATTTTTATTATTGAAAATTTTATATAGATAAACTAGATCAATTATAGTTCGGCGCTTTTCTAATGTAAGAAGAGATAATTCATGATTTTGAAATTTATATCTAAAAAATCTACAAAATTTTTCTTGAATACGCTCAATTCTGTTTATATGGACGGCGTATTGAGGTGACCAACAAACCGACGAAAACTCTAATTGACTGCGTACTAATGAATAATACAATATTTTTGTAGTTCTGGGATTTTTAAACTGTCTGCAAGATCTAATTAGGAAACCTAACATTTTAAATGCTTTTTTATAATGTTATCTATGTGAATATCAAATATAAGCCTTTTGTCAAAGATAATTCCTAAGTCTCTAACTTCCGAGACTCTATTAATGATGTCACTTGAAAGAGTGTAAGAGAAGCATACATTATTTCTATTTCTTGTAAAAGTTATAGCATGGCATTTACTAATGTTCAAATTTAACTTGTTAATCCTAGTATATTCGTATAATCTGTTGAGATCAGATTGAATGGCTTCACAGTCATCATTATTTTTAATACAATGGTACATTTTTAAATCATCTGCGTATAGTAAAAATTTACAAAATTTAAAGCACTTTGAAATATCATTAATGAAGATGTTAAATAAAAGTGGACCTAAATGGGAACCTTGGGGAACACCCGATGGAATATAGACGTCTTGAGACTGGAAACCATTGATCGTCACTCGTTGACTTCTGCCAGTCAGATAGGATCTGAACCAATGAAGGAGATTTCCACATACACCGAAATCAGCAAGTTTTTTTAAAAGTATTGAATGATCTATAGTATCAAATGCCTTGCTGAAGTCGGTATATATAGAATCAACCTGACTGCGTTCATCCAGAGATTTTAATATATACTCTGTATATACAAGAAGATTAGTTTCGACAGATCTGCCAGTATGAAAACCGTGCTGTTGAGAAATAATACTAGTTTTGACAAATGAAAACATAATTTTATGTATTAATTTCTCGAAAACTTTTTCCAAAATACATAGTTTAGAGACAGGTCTGTAATTTTTAATTTGGTTTTTTGTACCTCCTTTAAATATAGGAACAACATATGCTTTCTTCCATAGAGTGGGAAAATGACCTTCGGATAAAGATCTATTGTATATTAAAGTAAGGGGATGGCTTAGAGACTTGAAACAATTCTTAACAAAAATGCTTGGTATATTATCAGGGCCAGCCCCTTTACTTACGTCCAACTGTGACAAAACTTCTATGACTTCGTTTTCATTGAAAATTATGGAATTTAAAGAACTATTGAGCTCTGTTGTACATTTATCACTTGATATTGAATTAGTATTATCATCTCCCTTTTTTTCAATAAATACAGATTTAAAATATCCAGAAAACAAGTTACATATGTCGTCTCCATTATCAGCTGTTAAGTTCTCGTAACACATCATGTTTGGTATAGTATTTGTGGATTTCGAAGATTTAATAAAAGACCAAAACCTTTTATTATTACTTGGAATAGTATTTTCTATATTTTGTATGTAATCATCATAGCATTTCTTTAATTCTATTTTTATTTTTATTTCTCTTAATCTTTCCAGAACGTTTTCTATGATCTTTGATGTGAGTAGAGTGCGACTTATTGGTATTAAGGTTTTAGTACGTCTACTCATTAGACGTTGTACTGGTGATCCCAGATGATCACGAGGTGTGTTAAGTTTTTTTTTTCCTTCTGCACGTTCAGCCTATCTGTTAGATCTTGGAAATTCAGGGCTGGATAATCTATGTTCAAAATTCCATGTGTTTTTGAAAGCTTTAAATTCTTCCGAAGTATACTGTGTTCCGTTGTCACTCAAAAGTACATCAGGTATTCCGTGAACTGCGAACCAGGTCTGCATTGCTTTAATTACTGACCTGCTTGTGATGTTTTGTAACTGTACGAAATCAAAATAGCCAGAATATGCATCTGCTATTATCAAATACTAATTACCATTTACTGTTCATATATCTGACGCAACTATAGACCAAGGTCTAAGTGGTACTTCCTGTAATGTTATTGGTTCTTGAACATTGTCTTTTTGTAGTTTCTGGCATGTTTTGCAGTTCTTGCAGGGGTTATTCTAAGGATTTTTTTCCACTGCACATATAAGAAATAAATCGCTGTTTATTCTGTTCCATTTAAGCTATTCTGCAGATGTCGCTCGCATCATCGCCAATTTTAAGTAGATGAAATTACATTAGATAAACTTGTCTCTTGTCTCCAATTTCAGCCAATCAAAGGTCAGAACTATTCCCTATTCTCTGAATACCGAATGGCTTAAATGGAACAGAGAATTGGTTTATAATATTTTAGGGAAAAATCTTTGTTTAACTCAATTCAAGTTGGATGGAAGAAACAGAAAAGTTGCGGAAACTAACGCTTCCAGAGTTAATTAACTTCTTAACTATTTCTTCAGAATTCCTTACGGCAACTAAAATTTTCGCGCGGATTTTGGGTGCCAAACCGCATAGTGTGGATGTGGAAAGTACCAGCAATACTTTAAAAATCGTGTCTCGGAATAGCTTGTCTTCTCTGTCAGAGTGAGATCCCCGGCAAGCTACAATGATATGGTTAAATAAACGTGAGCACAGAGTCAAGGCAACCCCTAAAGCCAAACAACAAAAATGGTACAATGGTATTTTTGCTGAGGCCAATGCCACTGATTAGGATGAGGCTAGCGAAGAGTTTGTAGATAAAGTTGAAGGAAAAGCTGGCATAATTTTAGTGATTCTACAGGGTGTTTCTAAACCTGCGTCACAAATTTTAAGGGTATATAGTACTGACCAAAATGAGAAAAAAAAAGCTGAATCGTCATAGGTCCGATCTTCAACTGTTTCCGAGAAAAACGAAAAATCGAAGAACAACTGACAAAGAGTGATCGAACAAAATTTTGTATATTCCATTTAAATTAGTACAATTATTTAATTTTATTTTAAATAAACGTCGTGACTTATAGTTTTCGAGATAGCAGAGGTAACTTCGTAAAAACTTATTTTTCACTGCCTTATCTCGGAAACTATTGAAAATCGGACCTATGTTGATTAAACTTTTTTACTCATTTTGGTCAGTACTAAATACCCTTAAAATTTGTGACACAGGTTTAGAAACATTCTGTATATAAATCCTATATTCATATTTTTAGTTTGCTTTTTACCTTCCGTCACCTTTAGGTAAGGAAGGTATTGTCTTTGGTCAAAAAATTCGATGATGAGTTTTTAACCAATAAGCACGTTTTAGAGTCCCTAGAATACGAATTTACTATTTTCACGATGATGTCTGTATATATATATATATATATATATATATATATATATATATATATATATATATATATATATATATATATATATATGTGTGTGTGTGTGTGTGTGTGTGTGTGTGTGTGTGTGTGTGTGTGTATGTGTGTGTGTGTGTGTGTGTGTGGATGTGTGTGTGGATGTGTGTGTGTGTGTGTGTGTGTGTGTGTGTGTGTGTGTGTGTATGTGTATGTGTGTGTGTGTGTGTGTGGATGTGTGTGTGTGTGTGTGTGTGTGTGTGTGTGACAAAATTTTCGTCTGCGATAACTCTAATACTACAGTTACAAAAATTATAATTTTTCGTATACTTCTTCGTTACATCCATATGAAGAGCTGATTAGATTTTGGTTACAATTGGTCAACCGGAAGTACCATCATTTGAAGATTTAAACAGTTTTCCTTGAAAAACCTATGTTAAATATAATTTTTTCACATTTGATGTTATTATAAATATTAATGAATATTTTATTCTCTATACGATTTGACTGCATTTTATATTTAATATTAAATGGATATAGAGTTAAAAAATTATAAAGAAATTAAATTTCATAAAATAGCCATAGCTATGGAATCAGCTACTATATTAAGAAAATTCTGATTGAAAGATGTCAGTGTCAAGTGAAATTGACATAGTGTGTCTGTCTTATAATTTTACTGGAAATAGGTATAGGATCTTTTGCTTTCTGTATGGAATTTGTATAAAATACATACAACTGCTTTAAGGTAATGTACAAGAAATAATAATAATAATAATAATAATAATAATAATAATAAATCTTTTATTTCTGCAGATACATTACACTGTATATAGAAAACGTCACAAAATAATAATTTTCTGTATGAAATTTGCATAAAATACATGCAACTGCCGGAAGGTAATGTACAAGAAATAGAATATTTAATTTAGCAAGGAACTTTCCGTATGAAATTTGTACAAAATACATAGAATTGACGGAAGGTAATGTGCTGGCCACATCAGATTTTTTAAATTTTATTTCGTTTATTCGTAATAAATGAAAAATAACTGCACAGATTTTATTTTCCCACTGCACAATTTGCTTTTCCTACTGCACATTTTGTGCCCAATTGCACGTTAGAATAACCTCTGAGTTCTTGACGACATAGTTGCAATGTTTTCTTTCATAGAAGGCCAAAAAACGCTATCTCTTGCTAAGTGTAGTGAACCTTGTACACCTTTGTGTCTTAAATGACATTGTTTTACGACTATTTGTTTCATTTCTTCAGGTATCAAGATTCGATCGTTTTTGAATAGTATTCCTTCGCATAGTGATAGTTGTTCTCGATAGGTCCAATATTTCTCTATTTCCGGTGGTAGTTCATATCTCTTTTCTGGCCATCCGGAAGAGATATATTTTTTCAATCATTTTAATCCCTCATTTCGATCGTTGTACAGCTTGACTTGATTTAACCTTTCTTTTGACATCGAGGTGATTACACTAATCTGGAATGTCTCTTCTTCGTCTTCTTCTTCTTTCAGCTTGAAATCTCTGCTTAACGCATCAGCTATTCGGGAAAACCACATCCAAGAGATGACAGCACTGCAGACAGACTTATAGGGAAAACGTTGAGTTTTACACTTGCAGTCGTTGCAGTTTGATGCTGTGTTTTAAGAAATATTCTATTATTTTTGATTAAATTCAGAATGTTTATTACAATGACAGATGTATATATTTATGTAAAAGGTGCTGTGCGGCCTATAACCGAAGGAGAAGCAGTGTATAAAGTTAAAATGATATATAAATTTGTGGTTATCTTGCTTGTTAACTTATTTACTTTTAGTTATGTATACATTATTTAATACGGATATGAACACAATGGGGCACCTAACTCTATCGTGATAACAATAACACAAATGACATCGTGTGGAAATGTGTGTGCAGCTGTAAAGCAGGACAGGGAGAAAAGTGGAAGAGACCAAACTCAAAATTATTGGATTTAATATTCGTTATAGTTGCATAATTATAAGTTAATTTTTGTCCATAAATTGTAATATTGAGGAAATTATATTTGCTTTATTAAAAAAACCATCTGCATGTATTATGTTTTGCACGTCTTCCTCTTGATGGCTCGATTTCTGGCATTTTATCGTTTCTTCTTCTCTATCTTTCCTATAAACAATATAAAATAAATGTAGTTATAATTTATAATGTTAAAGAATAATAATTACTACTATACTTACAGGCAAGTTACCTCTCTATTTTTCTTCTCTGTACCAGAAGTTCTGGTTACGGTAATTTTTGGCATGGAATAGTATTTTTTTTAATGTTTTTTCCTCTAATGACTATAAAAACAATCCAATAATGTATTGAAGTATAAATTAATATCAATACTTACATGGAATTAAATTTCTAGGCAAAAATTATTGAGAATAAACGTTATTGAATGGTGACATGTTCTTCATTTTTAAATCGATTTTCCATTGATTTATTAATATTTCAATTTTTGGGAAATAATGAACGGATATGTATTTACTTGCATAATTATTGCACTGCGGTATAACACAATATCTTTTCGTTTTGCTGGTCATTTTTGGCTCTTGTTTACTATATAACCCTATATGACAGCACGTTTTCCCTACGACCTATATGTTTTATTTTGCCACCAGATGTCAGCTACTTTGTTGGCTCTTACCAATAAATAGTTCCTTGCCTTTTTTGTACTGTGTTATTGGATTATACCATACAATTTCCATATTCATTTTTTTAGTCTTCATAACACCGGTCTTATTTTTCAACAAATTTGACATGATCTGTGGAAACACTTCTGGGGCGGATGCCAATCCAAACGGCAACCTTTTGCATTTGTACCTACCCCAGGGTGTCGAAAATGTGAGATATCTCGCCGTTTTTTCTGTTACTTTCACTTGCCAGAACCCTTTTTTGCAGTTTAACAATGTGAATATTGATATATCACCATACCTTTTCATTGAAATATGCGAGCAACACAGTTTCGTTCAAAATTGTCACATTTTTTTTCTGTCAACCAGGCTTGCAACACATCGTATTCGTTTTGATATCGGTCCTTTGACTTACCAGGACATAAATCCACTAAAGCTTCATTAGCTTCTAGCAATTTTTTTTCAGAAATTTCAGTATCATATTCTGGTTGAAGCTCCATGCTTGACATTTTTAATTATTTGTTTACACAAAACAAATGGTTACCAATACAACGCATCGCCTAAATGTTTCTTGGCGTAGCCATCTGGCCATCTAATATTTTTTACATAGCAACAAGCTTTTAGTCATGCAATTAAAAATTACGTTTCATTTGGTTTCAGTTGTGCGTAAAACGTTGTACGTACCTCAGGCCGAAAGTGGTTTACGCCCTTGGACGAATAAAAGCCCTCCGCTTCGCGTCGGGCTTCAAATTTCGTCCGCAGGCGTAAACCCTTTCTTTGGCCCTCTATATGTACATAACTATAAAATAAAAGAAAAAAGAAAATCATTCACTACCCAGGCCCGCCCCAAACTGCTATAATGGATTGATATTAAATGTGGCAGTTTCTATATATTAATTAAATACCATTTCTTTACTTAGTTGTTAGAAAAATGTGTCATACTATAATACAAATGCTTTGTAATAAATATTTAAATAAAATAAAACACGATATTTAATTCACATCCTATATACTCGTAACTTAACAAACGATGTCTCCCTTAATTTCTATAACTTTGCTTTATAGTATTTTTGTAGCTATAATAAAGAAAATATTGACGGTGATTGGTTTTGATGTTATAACCTGTATATTTAAGCATAAATTTTATAGAAAGTTGCAGTAACTATTTTTATTCACAACAAGTTTTCCTTGACTCGTGTGTAGTATAAATAGCATGCAAAGTAAAACAGACCAGTGCAAGTCTGGACTTCGCCGCGTGTCTGTCCGCGTTTTGACCTCACGCCACTCGTTACACGACAAACCATATACCTATTAGACTAATATAATGCTAATGCTCGTATCTTTCCCATAAGAGTAGGTTAAGGAAACACTGTGAAATGGAAATATCATTTCTGCATAAGTCTATCTCACACAAACACCCAACCTTGAATTATGCGCATGCTCGTAAATCTTGACTACTATTGGCTAAGGCAGACTGTTGTAGTTGGATCACTACCCAGTTGTAGCAAAAATTCGGCAAAGGATTAGTACAAAAGTCACAAATGGCAAAAATCCAGCTAGCCAGAAATTCGATACAGGCGCCCTTAAAGACAATAAAGTTGTGGAAGACTACCAGAACATATTAAGTGAAACTTTATGTGTTGCGCAACGAATATAATCAATTAACGATAAATGGGAATTCATTAAAAACGGGATGATAAAAGCAGCTGAAGATTCTATAGGCAAAATCAAAAAACAGGTGAGGTGATTGGTTTGACGAAGAATGCCGAGAAATCATTGAAGAAAGAAACAAGAAGCGGATTACAAGTTTGCGAAGACCTACAAGAAAAAACACATCGGAATACGCTGAGGCAAGAAAGCAGGCAAAGAAGATAGTTAGGCTAAAGAAAGCAGAAAAATTGGAAGAGCACATAAAGGACCTGGAAGTGGCAAGAAGCAATAACAATAATAGAAAGTTCTATAAGAAGATAGCGCAAACAAAACAGGACTCGCAAAATAAAACCAAAATTCCTTTTATTCGGGATCAAAATAGGGAAGAAGAACAGACTGAAATATGGAAGGAGTTCTTTGACAAACTTCTAAATAAAAGCCTCTTTGAAGAAAACCAAAATATAGTCATAGAGCACCCTAACTCAGAGCATCCTAATTCAGATGAGGAGGAGCATGCCCCGCCACTCCTAGAAATCTGTAACGGAGGGTGCGTAGGGTGTAGTGAAAAGCACCCTCGCTGACGTACTGAATCAAAGCGCAGACAGCCACAGTAAGAATGTAAATAAAGTTATACTTACCTGTGTCACTACGCTGGCCTGTGCTGACACTGGAATGGAGTTGACGGGGTTGATGCACAATTAATTTAAGTATTTTTTTGAAGATAAATAAATTATAATTAAAATTTAGAACAAATATTACACATAAAAATTAAATAGTACGACTAAGTTAAACCAAATTATAATAGAAATAATTGAAAGAATTATACGACTGTTCGCCTCCACGATCGGGCTGAGAATCCCTCTCGATTCTGGATACGAACACTTCCTAGGCTAGCTCAATTGAACACATAAACACTTTTACTGGTAATATTCCGCTTTTCTCCAATATTCGACAAAATATTGAGCGGAAGATCGCCAGCCGCATGTCAGCAGTTTGCAACAGTCACGGCGTTCGTTCGAAGGAAATACTGAATTACAAAAATTTAGAGTTCACGCACGTGGCTGTTACAAATCACAAGGGTAGTAAAACAACTACATAATAATAAAGCGGCTGGTATAGATGGACTTCCAGCTGAACTTTTCAAGAATGGAGGAGAGACCCTAATAAAAGAAATTCATCTCCTAATCTGCGAAATTTGAGAAAAGGAAGTAATGCCCGATGAGTGGAAGCAAGCAATCATAATACCCGTTCATAAAAAAGGGGATAAGACTATATGTCAAAACTATAGAGGCATAAGCTTACTATACATCTGCTATAAAATTCTGTCAATTGTAATCTACAATAGGCTATTACCATACACAGAAAATATACTAGGAGACTACCAATGCGGTTTCAGAGCAAACAGATCAACAACAGATCAAATTTTCGCAGTTCACCAGATAAACGAAAAGCCAATTGAATTTAATTAAAAAATCTGGCACCTGTTTGTTGATTATAAAGCCGCATATGACAGTGTAGATCGCAGTAGTCTATACAACGTAATGGCTGAATCAAGAATCCCAAATAAACTCGTAAAGTTAACAATAATGACAATGAAAAAGACAAGTGCCTCAGTTAAAGTTAACAGTCAGCTATCCGAACAATTCCATGTGAAAAATGGCTTACGCCAAGGAGACGCCCTAGCTCCACTGTTATTCAATCTGGTACTTCAAAAAGCAATAGCAAACGCTGAATTAAATATTCGCTCAGGTACGGTGTTCTGTAAAGCAATCCAGCTATTTGCATATGCAGATGATGTGGATATTGTTGGATCTACAAAAAGTAAAGGTGAGGAAGCTTTCAATGCACTCGAGAAGGAGGCAAATAACTTAGGACTTCAAGTTAACGAATCCAAAATTAAATTAATGCTCGTCAGCACAATGAAAAGTAATACTGCAGGACCCACATTTCTAAACAGGGAAATTGAGCAGGGCTCAGCAGAAATAAGCAAAAGAATCGTAGCTGGCACGAGAAGTTTTTTCGCACTAAATATACTGTTTAGGAGTAAATTAGTATCACAAAACACTAAAGTAAGGATGTACAAGACATTGGTGCACCCGGTAGCCACATATAAAGGAGAAACTTGCGAGAACAACCTGTGGCGAATTAAATGGAACAACGAACTGTATGACCTATATGACGACGTACGTCGGTCATCGTGGGTGAGAAAACAGAGGCTAAAATGGTATGGCCATTTAAACAGAATGCCAGAAGAAAGACAAGTAAAGCGAATCTACTATCATAATCCAATGGGAACCAGACCAAGAGGGCGTCCAAGAAATAAATGGAGAACGAACGTCATAAAAGACATGAAGAGAGCAAACCTTACATATACGGGTAATACGAGTAGAGTGGATTGGAGGAAACAAATAGACAATAGACTAGGCCAAGGACGTATGAAGTCTGTAGTGCCAATTAAAGAAGAAGACTGTTGTAGCCGGTTGTTGCAGCGGGCACATGGTTTGACGTTTGATTTCGTTTCTGTTTGTACCTGTACTTCGAAAGCATTGCTTTGAAAATTATTATTGAATCGAAATTGTGCTATACAGAAATCAATAAATACTTTATAAATTATTTCTTTTATTTTTCACTTTACTGTCACCTAAATAAATTAATATTGACCAGATTGCATTCCTATTATTTTTATAGTAAATTATTTAATTCAAATTTGACACTAGAATATTTCATTGTTATTTATTATTACTAATATTTATATTCAAAAATTTACATACAACATAAATAGTAGGTGCATTACTTAATTCCTCAAATTAAAATTTTAAATTTCTTGCGCTAGTCGATATTAAAGTGACCAGATTTTTTTGACGTCAATGCTGGACACTATTAAATAAAAAAAAAACACCGTGTACCGCATAATTATATTAGTATAATCAGCCTAAACACTAATAAGTCGGATAAATTAGACCAATATTTTCCTATTAGAAGACCATTTTATTGGTGTATCGTTATTTGAGAAAAAATCTGGTGTGGCCAACACAATACCTCCCGCCATTATAGCCCGAGTCACAAAAAAATTAAGTTAATTCTTATTTTTGGATTAGCGAATTTTACTCTAATTTTGACAGTTTATTTCTTAAAATATAGTCTAATCTAATCCAAGTAACTACCCTTTTTTAAACCCTTCAACAGGATTAAATCCCAATTACAGAGTGGGTTCACATTCACACACATCCATCCCTTGAAGGGATTCGAACTCAGAGCCCCGAGGACCCTCATGACATGAGGCGTTGCTCTAACCATTGAGCCACCGGAGCTATAATAAAATGAAGATTAAATTTTAAATACCGGGATAGAATAGAATTCGCTAATCCAAAAATGAGGATTAGCTTAAACATTTTTGCGAATTCTTAATTTTCATTAAATCTAAATACACACTCTCAGAACAGACGATGAGAATCTTGCCCAAATGGAGTGATTTTCAACTCGAGTAGAGTGTTGAAAATGCATCGCTCTTATTGAGTTCTTTATTACTCTTTTACGATTAAACTAAATTCGCTCTTAGAAGAGTATTTTTATAATTAATCTTTTAATAATTACATTTTAATCTTAAACGATAAAATTTTTTATTCTTTAAAAGTGTAAATAGTTCTCCACAAAAGTGTGAAATATAAACTTTTATTTTCAATAATTACTCTTTATTTTAGTGATATTTATTCTTTTAAAGGTGTATATAGTTCTCCACAAAAGTGAATTTTTCATGTTGATCTCTTAGAAGAAAACATTTCTTTTAATTTTTGATTCATATTTACAATAGATTTCGATTTTTGGAAAAATGATAATGCCAATTACAAGTTCACAACAGTCGGTTTGGAACACACAAACGAATATATTTTTCACAAAGTTACAAGTTCTTGCATGTCCGTACACGCTATGTATATATGAATATGAACAGGTAAAGTTCATTTTATATTGTACATGTAAAGCAAGTGTAAACTTCGTATAATAAGTATAAATAATATAACTTATTTTCAATTCTGCTAGCTGTTGCCTCATCCACACTATTTTCCATTATAAAGTCTTTTAATTCTTCGACATTCATTTTACTTCGTTTCTAACTTCCACCATTTCACAAACCCGTTAAAACAGGAAGATCGCGTACAGCACAAGAACAGAATAACAGAAAGCAAATATACGGCGCATGCGTACAGCGTACGGCGCATGCGTGAAATGCGAATAGTACACTTCATTGAGTGAATATAGCTATTGTATAATCTAAAACGCTAATTTCACTCTTTATAGAATAAAATTTAACAAATATTAGAGTTAAATATTTAAATTAATTTAATAAGAGTACAATTTGCTTTTTTAAAGTGTACATTTTACTTTAATGAAGAGAAAATTATACCAATCAAACAAGTACATTTTAATCGACATTTGATAACTCATATAGTGTAAAAATTTTACACTTAAAGATGAAAATATTTTCATTTTCAATTGAGTACCCATATTTTACTCATTTCGATTAGATTTTAATCAAGTAGATGAAAGTATACTCAAATTTAACTAAAAAAGTTTTGACTCCGTAGAAGATAAAATTTTTCGCTCTTCTGTTTTGAGAGTGCATACCTACATATTTACTTATACTGGAAACTGTATTGAATTCCTTTTCTATTGTTCTATTTACATTTTTACCTTCCGTCACCTTTAGGTAAGGAACGTATTGTCTTTGGTCAAAAAATTCGATGATGAGTTTTTAATCAATAAGCACGTTTTACGGTCCCTAGAATACGAATTTACTATTTTTACGATGATGTCTGTATGTGTCTGTGTGTGTAACAAAATTTTCGTGTGCGATAACTCTAATACTACAGTTACAAAAATTATAATTTTTTCGTATACTTCTTCGTTACATCCATATGAAGAGTTGATTAGATTTTGGTTACAATTGGTCAACCGGAAGTACCATCATTTGAAGATTTTAACAGTTTTTCTTGAAAAAACTATGTTAAATATAATTTTTTCACATTTGATGTTATTATAAATATTAAAGAATATTTAATTCTCTATACGATTTGACTGCATTTTATATTTAATATTAAATGGATATAGAGTTAAAAAATCTGATGTGGCCAGCACATTACCTTCCGTCAGTTATATGAGGTATTTACGAAAAATCTACCGGTGAACTGTTACCGGTAAACAGCTTTTTTCAGTTTATAGCTACCGGAATCGATATTATAAGAACGCAAGTGGTAAACAAGGTAGATCCAAAACCTACGAAAAAATTTGAAAATTTAAAACAGGTTACAAATTTAACGTAGTTAACAAAATGAGCAAAGTCCTACTTTGAACACATTTCCACTTTTACCGCGCACGCTTCGCTTTTCATTACTACCTTTTTTTTCAGATTAGGTTCTTCATGAAACCAGTAGATGGATTTAGTAGATATTGAACAATTTTCGAACACGGTAACTTTTTACCACTCGTGTTTTCGAACACAGTCGGTAGATGCGGTATCTACCGGTAGAATTTTCGTAAATGCGTATGTATTTTCTATAAAATCCATACAGAAAGTTCCTTGCAAAAGATTATAAATTTCTTGTATGTACATTACCTTTCGACAGTTGTATGTATTTTATACAAATTTCATACAGAAAATTTCGAGAAAAAATATCCTAACACAAATATACTACGAATATGTCAATTGACACTGACATCTTTCAATCAGAATTTTCTTAATATAGTAGCTGTTTCTAGCATAGCTGGCTATTTTATGAAATTTAACTTATTTATAATTTTATAGCTCTATATCCATTTAATATGAAGTATAAAATGCAGTCAAATCGTACAGAGTATACAATGTTCTTTAATATTTATATTAATATTAAATGTGAAAAAATTCTATTTAACATCGTTTTTTCAAGAAAAACTGTTAAAATCTGCAAATGAGGGTACTTCCGGTTGACCAATTATAACCAAAATCTAATTAGCTCTTCATGTGGATGCAACGAAGAGGAATACGAAAGAATTATAATTTTTGGAGTTGTAATATTAGAGTTATCATAGACGAAAATTTTGTTACACACACACACACAAACACACACACACACAAACACACACACACACAAACACACAAACACACACACACACACACATACACACACACGCACGCACGCACGCACGCACGCACGCACGCACGCACGCACACGCGCACGCGCACGCGCACGCACACGCACACGCACACGCACACGCACACGCACACGCACACGCGCACGCGCACGCGCACGCGCACGCGCACGCGCACGCGCACGCGCACGCGCACGCGCACGCGCACACACACACACACACACACACACACACACACACACACACACACACACACACACACACACACACACACACACACACACACACACACACACACACACACACACACACACACACACACACACACACACACACACACACACACACACACACACACACACACACACACACACACACACACACACACACACACACACACACACACACACACACACACACACACACACACACACACACACACACACACACACACACACACACACACACACACACACACACACACACACACACACACACACACACACACACACACACACACACACACACACACACACACACACACACACACACACACACACACACACACACACACACACACACACACACACACACACACACACACACACACACACACACACACACACACACACACACACACACACACACACACACACACACACACACACACACACACACACACACACACACACACACACACACACACACACACACACACACACACACACACACACACACACACACACACACACACACACACACACACACACACACACACACACACACACACACACACACACACACACACACACACACACACACACACACACACACACACACACACACACACACACACACACACACACACACACACACACACACACACACACACACACACACACACACACACACACACACACACACACACACACACACACACACACACACACACACACACACACACACACACACACACACACACACACACACACACACACACACACACACACACACACACACACACACACACACACACACACACACACACACACACACACACACACACACACACACACACACACACACACACACACACACACACACACACACACACACACACACACACACACACACACACACACACACACACACACACACACACACACACACACACACACACACACACACACACACACACACACACACACACACACACACACACACACACACACACACACACACACACACACACACACACACACACACACACACACACACACACACACACACACACACACACACACACACACACACACACACACACACACACACACACACACACACACACACACACACACACACACACACACACACACACACACACACACACACACACACACACACACACACACACACACACACACACACACACACACACACACACACACACACACACACACACACACACACACACACACACACACACACACACACACACACACACACACACACACACACACACACACACACACACACACACACACACACACACACACACACACACACACACACACACACACACACACACACACACACACACACACACACACACACACACACACACACACACACACACACACACACACACACACACACACACACACACACACACACACACACACACACACACACACACACACACACACACACACACACACACACACACACACACACACACACACACACACACACACACACACACACACACACACACACACACACACACACACACACACACACACACACACACACACACACACACACACACACACACACACACACACACACACACACACACACACACACACACACACACACACACACACACACACACACACACACAGACATTATCGTAAAAATAGTAAAATCGTATTTTAGGGACCCTAAAACGTGCTTATTCATCAAAAACTCACCACCTAATTTTTTGACCAAAGATAATACCTTCCTTACCTAAAGGTGACGGAAGGTAAAAATTATAAAGAAATTAAATTTCATAAAGTAGCCATAGTTGTGGAAACAGCTCAGCTACTATATTAGGAAAATTCTGATTGAAAGATGTCAGTGTCAAGTGAAATTGACATAGTGTGTTTGTCTAATAATTTTACTGGAAATATAGGATCTTTTGCTTTCTGTATGGAATTTGTATAAAATACATACAGCTGCTTTAAGGTAATGTACAAGAAATAATAATAACAATAATAATAAATCTGTTATTTCTGCAGATACATTACACTATATATAAAAAACGTCACAAAATAATAATTTTCTGTATGAAATTTACATAAAATACATGCAACTGCCGGAAGGTAATGTACAAGAAATAGAATATTTAATTTAGCAAGGAACTTTCCGTATGAAATTTGTACAAAATACATAGAACTGACGGAAGGTAATGTGCTGGCCACATCAGATTTTTTCATTTTAGAAGGTTAATAATTCTATTTTCAAATTATTAGTTCTTTGATAGTGACATTTATCTGTCAGTTACATATATTTGAATAACTGCGTTTTGTTTGTTTAAAGCGTAGGCTCTGGGATTTAAATTATAGATAATTTTATAAATTTATCCATAAAATATATAGAAAAACTATTTTGAGCTTCTATAGTAAAGTGTTATTCTAATTCTAATCTAATGGTCTCTTCCCATATTAGGATAAGGTAGAAATACAAGTTTTCAAAATGAGAATTACAATAATGAAGTGTAGTAAATGTGAAAAAAAATTGCACGTAAAGATAGCTTAAAACGTCATATAAAAACATGTTACGACGAGGTACGGCAACTGGAAAAAAAGGCAAAACCAGAGGTTAAGAAATTAGCGATAGACGAAAAGTTCAAATACATCGCCTTAATGTAAACTATGTTATGAATTTTTCTCAACATGAAACAAATTCGCGGGGCATTTAAGGTCTCAGATGCATCTGAAAGCTGCAGTGAAACCATTTCCACAAGATGTGATGGAGATTTGCACCAGTTTTAAAAACCGTGTAGCAAGTTATTTTATAAAGGGTTCTAGAATTGACACTAATTTTTTGAAAAATTTAAAAAGTACATTGAGAACCATAGTTGATAGCATACCTAATTCAGGTATTATATTCAATATTGAATTATTTAGTTACTATGTTAATGAAAAAAATCAATCTGGCGATTTAAAATCTTTTAATACATAATATGAAGAAGTATCACCTGGAATAATTTTTTTAAATGATATTTATGATAAAATGTGTTCCGTAATTGAAACAAAGTATGAAGAATTTTAAGAAAGGGATTCAGGATGGATATTAAAAAAATATCCCACTTAGAAATTAACAATATTCAGTACAAACCAATTCGAGGTTTATCATTTATTGACCTTCCAAAACAGATTAAAGATAAACGAGCGTGTGTTAATGTTAAAATAAATGACGAGTTTTGTTTTCTATGGTCCAAATTTTCAGCGTTACAGCCTGTAAATAAACACTCGATCAGAGTGACTCTTATCGAATAAAATCATACCCCCATTTTTCTAAAATATTAAAATATGAAGAATTAGACTTTCCTATGGAAATAAAAATATTCAGAAATTTGAAGTAATTAATAACATATCTATAAATGTGCATGGATTAGAATACAACTATAAATCTACAAAATATGATATTGTAGGACCGATTTATTTTTGTTCATTTTTATTTTATTTTTATTTTTACAAAGAAGGGCTACACAACAGGACAAGTCCCAATAACAGTGCAGCACTAACAAAATCAAACATTACATATTGCGAAGTCGATTGAAAATATTAATAATAAACTTATATAAAAACAGTGGTATAAAATCGAAAATGAATAAGAAAGAAAGGCAGTATTTAATAGTATACAAATAACTCGAATAAAATTTAACAAATATTTTGAATGTACGTAAACTACAACAAATGTACTAATCTAACTAGCGGTGAATTCATTGTAGAGTTTGTTCTACAGTGCTTAACAAAAAATAAATCAGATAATTGAGTAGAATGATGAGATATCCGTAAAGAAAATTTATTTAAAATAACAGGACTATCTAAAAAAAAAAATTTAAATAAGAAAGACAGATCCAAAAGTATTCGTCTTTTTGTAACGAAAGTAATAGAACCGAATTATGTGGATACCTGAAATTCAAAATAGAAATAAATTTGCTTTGGACTCTTTCGGTTCTATTCATATATATATATATATATATATATATATATATATATATATATATATATATATATATATATATATATATATATATATATACATGATAATGCGGTGACCAGCAAACAGTAGCGAATTCTAATTGAGATCGTACAAGAGAATAATAAAGAAATATGAAAGTGTTACAATTAGTGAAACTTGTACCAATTCTTTAAATAAAGCCAAGCATTTTATAAGCTTTTTTAACAATATAATCGACATGTCAAACAAAAGCTTACTGTCTAAGATAACGTCAAGAACTTTAACATGAGAGACACGACTAATATTATTACCGTCAATGAAACAATTGAACGTAAGTATTTTTCTATTACGTGTGAAAACAATACGCGAGCATTTTACCAAAATTAAGAGTTAAATAATTCCTTATCAGGTAAGAGCTTAGTCTGTCAAGATCTTCCTGCATCGCACAACAGTCGGGTATACTTTTGACAGCGTTAAATACTTTAAAGTCGTCAGCATACATAATGAGCTTGGAGTTGCTAAAACAATTCTTAATGTCATTAACAAAGATTAGAAAAAGGAGAGGCCCTAGATAAGATCCCTGTGGTACACCAGAGGTAACAGGAAAGTACTCCGAAGTGTATCCATTGATAGTTACACATTGTTGTCTATCAGTAAAGTATCATTTGCACCATTGTAGAAACTGACCGTGAACACGCGTACAACTCTAATTTCGAAATCAGGATAAGATGATTAATCCGATCAAATGCCTTACTAAAGTCGGTGTATACTGCACCCTACCTGTGTTTTTTCATCCATTGACTGTAAAATGAAATCCGTGTATTCAACAAGGTTTGAATCAACTGATCGACCTGAATAAAAGCCATGTTGCTCGATATTTATTATATTTTTAAATGGAGCAAATAAGGTTTTGTAAATGATTTTTTCAAATATTTTTCAAAAAATGCAAAGTTTAGAGATCGGACGGTAGCTTTCAACCTCATTTTTATTGCCATTTTTGAAAACGGGAACTACTAAGGCTTTTTTCCAGATACTGGGACAGTGACCTTCATTAAGAGATTTATTAAAAATAAGAGTTAGTGAAATACAAAGTGAAGTAGCGCAATGTTTAATAATTATGCTGGCACTTGCTGTAGAAAAAGAGTTGGAAATGCATCAATACGATTTCACAACAGCCTACCTCAATAGAAAATTAAAAGAAGATATATACATGGAAATACCTGAAGAACAAAAATATTATGAAAATAAAGTTTGAAAATTAGAAAAAGGATTACATGGCTTAAAACAAAGCGCTGCTGTATGGTACGAAACGTTAAAAGAAGAAATACTAAAACTAAAATTTTAAGAACTTTATTCTGAATCATGCGTTTTTATTTATCGAAAAACTTTAAGAACTTTATTCTGAATCATGCGTTTTTATTTATCGAAAAACAGAAAGAGATTACATAATTTTGTGTGTTTATTTTGATGATATTCTGTCAATTTCAACATCATAAGAAATGAATGATGAAATTATGGAAAAACTAAAACTATTTTTGATTTGAAGTACATTGGAGAGCCAAAAAGACTTCTTGGACTAGAAATTGTACGTAACAGGAAAAAGGGAGACTTACATTTATCACAAGAAAAATACATTAATAAAATATTAAAAATCTGATGTGGTCAGCCAGATATTTAACCTGGTTGTACGCATAAAACGAAAAATATATTTAAATGCAAATACATATATTCATGCTCACTACAAAATAATGATAATGATGTGCAAATATTTTTGACAGCGGCATACAAATATTTTTGACAGTGACATTTATGTGTGAATTACAAACATTTGAATTTCTTGCCTTGAAGTAGTTTGATTTGAGAATTTTTACATCAAATTATTTTATATGCATTTCTTTATCTCTAAATCTATAGAAGATATAATAATGAATTTATATTTATCGAATAACGAATTTAACGTTCTTTAATATAAGTATTTACATAAATTTTCGATAAATAATATTTAGATGATTTTTTTCTTGTAACTACTACTTCCGGTTGTCCAATTGTTACCAAAACTTAATCAACTCTTCCCATTATTGTTAGATTGAGGAATCCGTAGCACACACACACACACACACGCACACGCACACGCACACGCACACGCACACGCACACGCACACGCACACGCACACGCACACGCACACGCACACGCACACGCACACGCACACGCACACGCACACGCACACGCACACGCACACTCACACGCGCACGCGCACACACACACACACACAAACACACACACACACACACACACACACACACACACACACACACACACATACACATACGGACATCATCGTAAAAATGTTATAATCGGATTCTAGGGACCTTAAAACATGCTTATTCACTAAAATCTGGATATGCGATTTTTAGCATGAATACAATACCTCCCTTAGCGAGAGGTAAAAAGATTTGGTATGGAAGAAGGTAAAAGTGTTACAATGCCAATGAAACCATCAACCGAAACCGAGGAATGCGATTTCAACGTAGATAATCTACCCTATCAAGAACTAATTGTTAGCCTACTAAACCTGGCTCACGCGAGTAGACCTGAAATTAGTTTTTTAACAACTTACCTTAGCCAATTTTGCTCAAAATATACCAAACAACATTGGCAATTAGCTACACACTTCCTACGCTCTCTACAAGGAACCATAGGCGCCCACAGGGGGGGTCGAAAGGGTCGACTGACCCCCCTTTCATTTATGGACTGTATCCATTTTTAAAAATAAAATTATAATTTTTTTATAATTTTAATAGCTAGATGGTCTATTTCGGTGTTGTATTTTCTTTAATATGCCGTAGTTTATTCTAATCATTTTATGATCACGTTCTTCACAAAACTTTCACAATTATCGATTTTACTGTTATATAGAAATAAAGAAATAGAAAAGTAAATAATGAATAGACATTGCATATTTATTTATATTAAAAGTACCTACGTATGATTAGGGTTGCCGTATTTTGGGAGTTTTTTTTAATTTAATTAACATTTAATTATTATACATTTTATTTTGAGAATTCAATAGAATTATTATATTGTTACTCAGTAATATAATATTTTAATTTAATGCAACATTGTATTTTCAGATTGTCTGTTTCTGTAGTTATTACTTATGCTAGAGATCTCGCATCATAAAGGGGCAATTCTACGCTTTTAGAGCGTACATACGCATTTTCGTCATAAAATATTGATTTTAATTTTTTAAGAATTTGTTAAATTTGCTTCATTGCAAAGAACTCTATATTAT
This sequence comes from Harpalus rubripes, assembly GCA_963082715.1. Lineage (NCBI taxonomy): Eukaryota > Metazoa > Arthropoda > Insecta > Coleoptera > Carabidae > Harpalus > Harpalus rubripes. The sequence goes on from OY720464.1 coordinate 3,947,530, forward strand.
TTTACTTTGCATTAAAACACGTTTGACCTTGAAAATTATTAAAAAAAATTTTCTTACAACAAAAATATCACTTGGTTTATTTGGCCTCTAGCGTGGTTTACACGTCGGGTAATCTTGTAAACTGAGTCTCCCCCTCTTGTTGCTTAAACTCGGCCTCTAGCGTAGTTGACACGTCGGGTAACCTTGTTTAAAACAGTACTATTCCGCTTGCTCCTGAAGATGCCCCATACGACTGCGGGCGAAACGTTGAGCTCTGACGCAAAATATAACACAGTCCATTCCCGGAAAACGAATATTTCTAACAAAAATATCGACCCACCTTGTAAAAAAGTCTGCGGGCGCCCATGCAAGGAACGAATAATTTAGGAATTTTATATAAAAGAACTGGCAAGCCAATAATTTGTTATAGTGATGCCAGCTGGAACAACAAAGAAGATGGAAAAGGATATTCGGGATATATATTATTTACCTTGGTAAGTGGAACTATTTGCTGGTCTTGTAAAAAACAAGAAACTGTAGCACTGAGTACATGCGAGAGCGAATTTCTAGCACTGACAGAAGCAGTAAAGGAAATAATTTGGATTAAAAAATTATTTGACGAACTAAAATTTGAACATTATCTAGAGCCGTCGATTACGTTAAATGTTGATAACCAAGCAGCTATCCAGTAACGTAACAACAATATGCATCATTCCAGGACCAAACATATCCAACGAAAGATGAAATACAAAAATATAAAATATATTGAGTCAAGAAGTATGTTTGCAGATTTTTTGACAAAACCTGTTACAAAAGAGATCTTGGTTAATTGTAAAAATAATTTAAATATTGTTAGTAAACAAGCATGAAATAAAATGTTTTAAAACAATATCAAAAAATCTGATGTGGCCAGCATAGGTATTTACGAAAATTCTACCGGTGAACTGTTACCGGTAAACAGCTTTTTATCAGGTTATAGCTACCGGAATCGATATTTTAAGAACGCAAGTGGTAAACAAGGTAGATCCATAACCTATGAAAAAATTTGAAAATTTAAAACAGGTTAGAAATTTGACGTAGTTAACAAACTGAACAGAGTCCTACTTTGAACACATTTCCACTTTTACCGCGCATGCTTCGCTTTGCATCACTACCTTTTTTTGAGATTAGATTCTTCATGAATATATTGAACAATTTTCGAATACGGTGACTCTTTACCACTCGTGTTTTCGAACACAGTCGGTAGATGGGGTATCTACCGGTAGAATTTTCGTAAATGCGTTTGTATTTTCTATAAAATCCATACAGAAAGTTCCTTACAAAAGATTCTAAATTTGTTGTATGTACATTACCTTTCGACAGTTGTATGTATATTATACAAATTCCAAGCAGAAAATTTCGAGCAAAAAGATCCTAACACAAATATACTACGATTATGTCAACTGCACTTGACACTGACATCTTTCAATCTGAATTTTCTTAATATACGAGTAGTAGCTGTTTCTAGCATAGCTGGCTAATTTATGAAATTTAATTTCTTTATAATTTTATAACTCTATATCCATTTAATATGAAGTATAAAATGCAGTCAAATCGTATAGAGAATACAGTGTTCTTTAATATATATATACTAACATTAAATGTGAAAAATGATATTTAACATCGTTTTTTCAAAAAAAAAAAACTGTTAAAATCTTCAAATTAGGGTACTTCCGGTTGACCAATTATAACCAAAATCTAATCAGCTCTTCATACGGATGCAACGAAGAGGAATACGAAAGAATTATAATTTTTGGAGTTGTAGTATTAGAGTTATCGCAGACGAAAATTTTGTTACACACACACACACACACACACACACACACACACACACACACACACACACATCCACACATACACACACACACACACACACACACACACACACACACACACACACACACACACACACACACACACACACACACACACACACACACACACACACACACACACACACACACACACACACACACACACACACACACACACACACATACAGACATCATCGTAAAAATAGTAAAATCGTATTCTAGGGACCTTAAAACGTGCTTATTCATTAAAAACTCACCACCGAATTTTTTGACCAAAGACAATACCTTCCTTACCTAAAGGTGACGGAAGGTAAAAAGAGGGGTGTGTTGCAAGTTAGTTTTTATCTTCCGTCACCTTTAGGTAAGGAAGATATATCTATCTATCTATCTATCCTTCCTTGCTGGTCATTTTATTTAAATAATACACAATTACTATAATTACAGCAATATATTTATTTCATTTGCTACATAAACAAAGCAACCATTAAAATTGAAATTGTAAAACAGTTTACTTACAAGAAAAAAAAGATTTAGACCTTTACGTTTGTGCATATTTATTAAAAATATTTTGTGTTTTACCCACATTTAATTAAATACATGTATTATTACTTAATGTGTACTATTCCTTGATGAGCAGATGTTTTACGAACCTTTCCCGTAAGGGCTTTTATTATTGCCATCTTGAATTTTGGATCGTTAATTGTGTCTCTAATTTCTTGTAAAAATTTTGACGCCATTTCTTCAGCTGTTTTATTTTTATGTATTCCTTTTCTACGAGAATCAGTAGCAGCATCAACAGCATCAGCAGCGTCCATAACCTTTTCAGCATGACGAGCAGCGTGACCTATACCTTTTATCGCTCTTGCTATCAGTCCAAAAAACCGTTTTTGACGTACAAGTCCACTGTTTCCTGGCTGATGTAATAGCAGTTTAGATGGAACATATTCAGTACTGTTATCAATTTTATCTTCGATTATAAGTTGCTCGATAGCTGGCATTACTTGACTACAGCTAATTAGGTAGATAAATAATATCAAATACATGTTTTCGTAGACGCTTTTTAGTTCTTGAAACGAGCAGAGCTTGTGCACTGATTTAGCAAATATGATCTACTTCACTTATATTAAAAAAAAATATAAACAGTTTGATAGTTTATATTTTTATTTTTGTAATAGCGATAAGTAAGAAATGTAACCAGCATGATTTATAATGATAAAATTATAAATCATTTTTCAAAAAAATATAATATTAAATATTTACAGTATTTAGAATAAACATTTTCTCATAACTAGTAAAATAAGTAAAGATACCAATTTACATAAGGTAAAATTTTTTTAACTTTCGTCGCCTATACGTAAGAAAGGTATGCATTATCTTTAGTCAAGAAATTCGATGTTGCATAAGAAAGTTTTAGGGTCCCAAAGTTACGATTTTACTGTTTTTACGAAGTCTATCTTCGTTTGTGTGTGTGTGTGTGCGTGCGTGCGCGCGTGTGCGTGTGCGCGTGTGGGTGTGTGGGTGTGTGTGTGTGTGTGTGTGTGTGTGTGTGTGTGTGTGTGTGTGTGTGTGTGTGTGTGTGTGTGTGTGTGTGTGTGTGTGTGTGTGTGTGTGTAGCGATCCTTTGGGATTCAATAATGTATTGTATTGTAGAAAATTACTCATATAAAAGTTTTATTATTTTAAATATACCATTTGATGGCAGATGTAAATATTTTTTATAAAGTCAGAACTTTTATTTTTTAAATAGCAACCTATAATTATTTTACTAAAATATAAACTCCCATCTTTTGTCTTTTTAATGATCTTTTTGGGGTCCTGCACCATAACAAAAAATAATAAAATGTACACTTTATACTTAAAGTATTATTCAATAAATAGGGATTAAGATGAAGATAACAATTTTGTAATAATTACTTTGCAAGATATTTGAGGTTTGTTGTCAGTGTCACTCTGACGTCACATTAGTGCTACATTTCTCTCGCTGCCTCCTATAGAACTTGTGCGAGAGAAAGATAGGTGTCGACGTGATGTCACGTTGACTTTAAAAATCAAATTCAGTTAAACTAAAAACAATTAAGACTTTTTAATACTTACTACGAATTACTTCAAAATTAAAAGAACTTTCACTTAAAATAATAAAAAAATCAGAGTGCAGGACCCCAAACAAGTAAATAAGTTCGAGAAATATGAGAAATAATGTTTATTCAAATATTCTAAGTAGCCATGTGAAAATAAATAAAATGCAACAATGTTATACAAAATAACTTAAAACATCAAAGTAAGTAATAAGACCAACTTAAGACAAAAAAGTGGCAGTTTATATTTTAGTGAAATAATTATTGTTTGCTATTTAAAAAATAAAAGTTTATAGTCGTATCTTTTTAACGTGACTTTGTAAAAAATATCTACATCTGCCATCAAATAGTATAATTAAAATAATAAAATGTTTATAGGAACCATTTGTTTTATTACTTATAATAAAAAAAGTTAGGGGGGGGATCTCCAAAATAATAAACAATTTGAAAATAAATAGAATTCTGTATTTTTATTATTTTTATTAGTATGTTTATTTTTTTTATTTATCTATGATGTTTAATACGTGAATGATAATATTATGTAATAATTAATTTTTTTAAAGTAAGAGGGGGGGCACGTGCCCGAGTGCCCCCCCTCTAAATCCGCCACTGCCTGTGTAGTTTTTAACAAGAACTTTACTTATAATACTAATGTCAATAATTGTATGCACGATACTATTCGCCTTATTAATGTTTCTGATAATGATATTTACGTCGCTATACGTGCTCAGAAAAACACTACATCTGTTGGTCCAGATAATATCCCCGTATATATTTATAAAGGCTGTAGTGATTCACTTATATTTCCACTAGTAAAATTATTTAATATGTGCATAGCTTCAAATACCTTCCCTGATAAATGGAAATCTGCCAAAATTTGCCCTCTTTTCAAATCAGGCGACAGAAATAAAATAAATAACTATCGCCCAATTTCCTGTTTAAACTCAATATCAAAAATATTCGAGTTCATTATTTTTAAACAAGTTCAGTATCAATGCAAAAAATCTATTACAAACTTTCAGCATGGCTTTGTCGAAAAACGATCAACAGTAACTAATTTGACGAATTTCACCCAACACATTTTTCAAAACTTTGCTAATAAAAACCAAATAGACGTTATTTACACCGACTTTTGTAAAGCATTTGATTCAGTTAATCATAAACTACTTATTTTGAAATTACGACAAATCGGATTTTCAAACACTTTATTAGGTTTAATTGAATCATATCTTCAGAACCGACATCAATACGTTTATTGTTATGGCTTTACTTCTTCAAATTTTTTGGCAGCCTCTGGCGTACCACAAGGTTCAGTACTTGGCCCTTTATTGTTTATTCTTTTTATTAATGATATAGTTTCTGTTATTAAAAATTCACACTGCCTTATGTACGCTGATGACCTCAAGTTATTTATTGAAATTCGTGAAATTAACGACTGTGCCTTACTACAATTGGATTTAAATGCAATATACGAGTGGTCTATTAAAAATTATTTATATTTTAACATAAATAAATGTCAAGTAATGACGTTTGCCAGAATTCAAAATACAGTTCACTACAATTACGTAATGAATGATGTCATTTTACACCGCACTCACGAAATTAAAGATCTTGGATTGTTATTAGATCCAAAACTAAGTCTGATTAATCATGTCGAGGGCTTAATAAACAGCTGCTTTAGATTACTTGGTTTTATTTTTCGCACTACATCTGGATTTAATAATTTATTTTGTTTCACTGTTCTTTTCAAAACTTTAATTTTAAGTAAGTTAGATTACTGTTGTATTATTTGGAATCCTGGTCAAAAATATCTTGTTGATGCAATTGAGAGAATTCAGAAAAGATTTATTAAATATGTTTGTTTCAAATCAAATTTAAATTATTCTAGTGATAATTACGAATCTTTTTTATCCCTTTGCAATTTATCCACAGTTGTATCACGAAGAAATAAACATTTGTTAATTTTTCTATACAAAGTAGTTAACAATATTATAGATGATGATTACCTGCTAAGTCAACTTAATTTTTATGTCAATTTGTGTAATACCAGATGCCGGAACACTTTTCTAATCAATATGTGTAAAACTAATTACGCTTGCAATTCACCAATTAACAATATGTGTCGACTTTATAATAATATTTGTACAACATTAGATTTCTCTATGAATTTGAAAGAATTCAAAGATAAGATTAACTCCGTTTAATTGTAACTTTCATTGTATTTTTTTTCTTTGTGTTATGTATTTTGTATTTAATATTTAAAAACTATGTTCTCCTTTCATTTAATATTATTCTGTAATTGGGACAACAGTCCTGTTGAATAATAAAGTTTATTATTATTATTATTATTATTATTATTATTATTATTATTATTATTATTATTATTATTATTATTATTATTATTATTATTATTATTATTATTATTTAAGGGAGGTGCTGCGTTTGGCCAAATAATTCAGTAGTGAATTTCTCATGAATAAACATATTTCCTAGTATCACGGTGTGTCTGTATACGTGCTTGAATTTTATGTTAGAAATAATGTAAACAGTGTAATAATTTTTATTTCACAATTATGATAAAGAAGTAATATGACCAATATGATTTATTCCATAAATATAAATCTAATTATAAACATAATCAAAATGCGATTAAATTTTTAAAATATTTACAAAACAAGTAATTTTTTTCTAAAAAACATGTTAAGATAACAAGTATGATTAATAGGTAGTATTAAATTAATTTGATTATTGCTAAAGATTTTAAGAGTGATTACAAACAAAAAGTTCTAATATAATAAACATTGATGATGACCAACTTAAAAACGGATGTATGTGTAAATAAAATTGTTGTATTTGCTATTTTATGTATTATTTTATTTTTTTTGTATTTTTTCTAAATCCCAACACCACCCCGAACACATTTACAAAATTAATTTTGGAATATGAAAAACTAAGAAGAAAAATCGTTACACCATTCTTGGGCGAAATGTAGAAAAAATAAAAATATTTAAATTTCAATGAAATAATACCTACAAATAATAATAATTATTTATTTATAATAATCAACAATATTTACAAATTACAAACTAAACTTTATTCTTTAAACCAATATGCAGACAATATAATCGATAAAAAAAATTCTACAATTTACAAATAACTGTTATTGAAATTTATAAGTATATTTTTTTGTTTTCTTGTATCGCACTTAATAAATCTTTATTCTCTAGAATATTACATATTTACATATATTATTATCATAATTTTTATGAAAATTTGTAAAAAATTTCAATTCGGCTAATTTATTTCTTGTGCCTGTGCACACAGATTTGATTTTAGAAAATATTCTCGTGGCCGTACACCTGTTCGCTAATCTGGGGACCCGGGTTCGATCCCGATCAACGCCAAAATTACTTATCGAATTTTAAATGGTTCAAAAGTCATCCCAGATGGCGCACTCCCTACACCAGCTATGAGAGCTCGCGAGGTGACGCCTGGTAAACGCCGGAATATGTCATCATAATTAATTGCAATTGGCACATCCGGTAATAATAATAATAATAATAATAATAATAATAATAATAATAATCTTTAATTACCCAACAGATCACCAATTACAGGGCAATATACAATAAATATGAATATAAATATATATTAATATACAATTAATATAATAAGTAGAAAAAAAATTTAAACAACATAGAAAACATACAATAGAATTAACGTCAGGATATTATTGGACGCATTGGTACGCAGATTCGTGGGACATGAAGACATCAGCGAAGACTTTTTCTGCATTCAGACACATGACGTAGACAGGTGAACGCAGATACGCATCAGTCCGAGCGGTAGGGAGATGGAATGTCCGGCCAAGCCTGGATCATAACCTTGGTATAGCTTGTTCGAAGATATTTCGTTATGGCTTTAACTTACTAAGCCTGTGGTGAACCGCACACAGCAAGAGATTGTACCTGTTGGCGCTCAGGGTAGGATTACAAAATATTTAAATTCGGAAATCTCTATAATCTCTGTGCGCATTATGTATTTCAGATTTACTTGAAATAATAATGAATTCGCAAAATTAAATTGTCTTTGTATATTATTAGAAATATAAGATGAGAAGAATCGTCCTTGACCGGTATTAATACATATTAGGGAAAATAAGATACCACAGTCAAATCGCCCGATAATATATTTGGACAAAACTTGGTTTGACAGCCACGACACAGTACCAAACAGTTGGACAGACGGTACAAATGATTGTACAATCGATGTTCCACCAGCACGAGGCAAGAGAATTAAAATACTTCATGCCGGATGTGACCAAGGGTGGATAAAAGGTGCGCGATTTTTAGCTGGCCATAACGTTAAAAATTTGTGTTTATATTATCATGGCAATATGTCCGCTGATATTTTTGAGACGTGGTTTCGTGATAATTTACTGCCGAATTTGCCAAAAACAGCGTTATTGTTATGGATAATGGCAGTTACCATTCGCGGCAAAGCGCGAAAATACCATCTAATTCCATGAAGAAGGCCGAGATTCAGGAATATTTAATTAACAACGATCTATACTTCGAAGAATCATACAATAAAAAACAATTGTTAGAAGTTGTTGAAATTAAACCTCCTGTGAAACAGTATGTGGTGACAATTTAGCAAAACAATTTGGACACGATGTACTTCGATTGCTTCCTTATTAATGTATTTTTAATCCAATTGAATTAATTTGGGGGAAATTAAAATGCAATATAAGACGGAACAATACATCACCGACCGTGAAATGAACAATAGAACACCAGAAATTTGGGCTAACAGTGTGCGTCATGTGATTAATATAGAAAATCAATATATTGATATTAATAATATTAGCAAAGACTTTATTAAAAATAGGAATGATTCGACTGTAGAAATTATTAATATAGGGTAAATAACGGAGCTATAAATATTCAAGACTAAAGTGACGATAGTGAAATGGATTGCGATAGTGGCAATGATATTGTCGAATAATTATATATGTATACCAGTGTAATATTATGTATTTATTGTTATTGTATAGCACAAATTGTTTAATTGCATTATTTAATTAAATGACGAATTGTTATACAATGATACTTTTATGTAACATTTTTTATTTTTTTGCTTCATTATCATTAATAATATTTGTACAAAATTCTCTGTTTCATTATTAAAAATAAAATTAAATTGGGAAATATTGAATACATACCTGTCCTTTCACCCCTATAAATCAAGCTTAAATCCCTAACAATAGACCCGCTGAGAGGGCCATAACGAAATATCTTCGAACAAGCCATACATGGAACGGGACTCTAGCTAAGATAAATGGAGCATCAATTTTGTTGTGAATCAGCATCCACATGTACCTCGCACTGGAGAAGATTCGCCTGGAAGCTAGGGACGGAATGTCATGACGCTCTAAAAGTGACTGTGAATCTATATCTCTTCCGGGGTAAATATTATCTAATTTAAAGGACGCATATTTTAGAAACCTGCGCTGGACACGATCAATATGTAGAGCTTAGCTGCCATAATAAGGATACCAGATTAGGCTGGCGTATTCCAATTTACTCACTACAAATGCAAAATACAAAGATTTTAAAGCAAGTATGTCATGAAATGGTCTGCAAATACGGATTATAAATCCCAGCAGAGGCATAAACTTTTAATTTTGGCTGTGGGTGCATTATTTTTATTTTAGATATGTGTATATATTTTTTATAAATTCAAAGTAAAAATGGCATAGTTAATTTATTATGCACATATTAAATTATACGTATATATGGCTTAACCACAGACTGGTCCAAAAACAACATGATTTAAATAAATTTATCTATATCCGAAAGTGTCCCATTTAGCAAATTCTGCTTCAAAGTGCTTCTAAAAAAATAATTTTGTTTATAATAGAACGCTTTGACCGATTTGAATGAAATTTTGATATGATAATCCATATGGACATAGGACATCTTTTCAGATGATATTTTTTGTTACTATTAGTGATCCATTATTCCATGTAATTTAGGTGTCACGACCATGATTAGTTCATAACTTTTTTTTTACCGACATTATTACTACATATGAAATATAATTAAACTGTTAGGGCAAAATTACTGGGGGTTAAGGATGGGTAAAAATCAAGAGAATATCAATCTAGCGAATCGATACGAATCGAAACTTTTAATATCGATCTACCATCAGATCTAGATGCAAAATATCGATCTGCAATAAATAGATAATATATATATATATATATATATATATATATATATATATATATATATATATATATATATATATACGCAGATATCGGTAATGATGATGACATATTTGTACCGTGCGGGCGTTTACCAGGCGTCACCTCACGGGCACTCATTGCTGGCCTGGAGAGTGCACCACAGGGATCAATTTTGTGCCATTTAAAATTAGAAATGTTTGGCGTCGGTTCGGGATCGAACCCGGTTCCCCAGTTTCGCGACCAGACACTCAGATTACTTACAAAATTGAATTTCAGTTATACTAAGATGTTATAAAAAGGCAACGTTATAAATTAAAATGGTTTAATTTACTAATAATTCAGATAATACAACACAAACGTGATAAATTGCCACAGACCATAGACCAGAGAACGACAGGAAGAAGTGAAATAGTCAAGTCAAAAGTAAATCTAAAGTATAGATTATAACCGTACCAAGCTAAGAAATGATACAAAATTATATTTTAACGACTTTTAATAAAAACAGATCGATTCGTTCAGTGAACGTAAATACCGAAAATGCAACTTTCGATCGATATTTTTAAAAATTGGTTCAGAATCGTGGATCCGTACTGTGGGTGCTGCGCACCCACACTTACTTTCTGTGGGTGCGCGTGCGTCCGTGCGTCCGTGCACCCACGTAGTTTACGCCCCTGAATCCCAGTGTTCTACTGGCAGAGGAACAAATATTGATTATATGCTCAGTAAAGTTGAAATTGGATGTAAATAGAACGCCTAAATCTCTTATGGAGGATGAACGTATAAGTATAGAATTATTCACAGTATAATCATGGACCACATAGTTATTTTTACGCGTGTAGGTAATAATAAAACACTTGTTAGTATTAATTACTAGCTTATTATCCTTACACCAACCTACAAGTTTGTCAATATTGTCTTGAAGTACCAATGCATCAGAAGAGGATGAAATAGAATGAAAGAGCTTAATGTCATCAGCGTAAGCCACAACTTGACATGTAAAAGATAATAATAATAATTCATTGATGAATGGGCAATGGCGGATCCTCCATTAGTTTATTTGGTTAAAGATTTCCCAAATTTATTAAAACAGAAAAGAAACACTACTGTCTCCACAATCAATACTTTTTTACATCCGTGAAAACGAATCTCCAAAGCATTTTCTCCAATCTTCCGGCGTTTGTTTCTTTATTTTATTTTTAATTGCGTCAACAGCTTCTTCGGCCGATGTTAATCGTAAACTTATCCTTTACACGTGGAAATAAAAAGAAATCATTAGGTGCCCGGTCTGGACTATACGGCGAATGACCCATTATTTCAATATTTTGGGCATTCAAATAATCAGTCGTTCGAGCAGCAGTGTGTGGCCGAGCGTTGTCTTGATGCAAGATAATCCTCCCCTACTATTATTACCTATGTTTCGTTACCTCTAATGAAGTTGTACACCAAATGAAACAATCCATTGTCAAAGCGATCTAGTGTAGATCTGCACCATCTCAAACGGTTGAGTTTTTGACTGAGTCAAATTGTGGGGAATCCAACGAGAACAAAGCTTACGTACCATCAAATGTTGGTCGAAAATGTTTTCAATTGCTTTCACACCAATCTTTAAAGTTGTCTGAATATTCCTGACAGTATCATGCCGGTCCTCTTTAATCATGTTCTGAACAAGGCCAATATTCTTTTCGGTAACTGCCGTTTTCGGCTTAGGAGCTCGAAAACTGTCATTAAAGCCTGCTTCAGAGTTTATATAACATAACATATCATAATATAACATAAAGAAAATATGAATGTATGTAAACCAGTGGCGGTGCGTCAATTTAGAGTGAGGTGAGGCCAGATTTATAATATCACAATACGGGACATATCGATGGATTTAAAATTTGCAAAAAAAAAATGCGCCGCAGGTGATTTTTTAAAAATTTTCAAGGTCAAACGTGTTTTAATGCAAACTAAGATAATATAGAGTTCTTTACAATAAAACAAATTTAACAAATTCTTAAAAAATAAAAACGGTTAAAAGTCAAAAAATAATAATTTATTTTATTGTAAGAAATAATTCATTTAAATAAAATATTAACATAAAATTAAGAAAAATTCTATAACAAAAGTAAAAATATTTTTAAATTTATATTTCTTTTGCGATTTTAAAGCTACCAATAAATTTTTATTTGCATCTTTATTATTTCCAAGAAATTTACGAATTCATTAGAAGCCATTTAGTAATTGAATTATAATTATGATGCGGGATGTGAGCATATAAGCAATAACTACAAAAACAGAAAATCTAAAAATACAATATTGCATTAAATTAATATATTATATCAATAGCTAGCTGGCTAGCTGTGCGGCGTGAGCGTGTATCGGGTAGCGTAAAGCCCAAGCAGCAGCTAGTGGGTTCTCGCCACCACTCAACCGAAGCCAAGAATTCTCTACCTCACCTATTATTCCGATGCTTTTATCTTGCTATTTTGCGGTTGAAAGATTATATTTTTTATATTTATATAATTCAAAAGAACTAATAATGAAAATATTAGATGCAAAAGTAATCATTGTAATGATTTATTTATTTATTTAACTTTTTTCTTAACAGTTCAATTAGATTATTTCCATTGTTGTAAGTAGTTCGAACTGTTGTTTTGTCTTTTCGTTGTTGGTATTTGTATATTTCCACAATACATGATTTACTATTGTTTAATTGTGTATAAATGTTTAATTTAAATAACTGTGACAAGTAACAGTAGGTACAATTAAAATAGAAATAAATAATAGTTTCAAATTTATGAAAACATAAAAAAATAACAACAGTAACAATAAATAGTAATTATTAAACCGTTTTTACAAAAACTAATTGAAAATAATAAAAATATACTTGTTTGAAACAAGCATTTTCTATTGTAAGCGCTTACGTGCCTTCTGCCCGGAACGAGAGTGGCCAACTCATCGCTTGGCTCATCTGCAGTAGTGTAGATGTGGAGCGTGGAGAGGGTAAAATCGTTCCGTCTCACTCGCACTTATGTATTGCGCTATTATTGTCCATGAGGACAGTATAATTTGGCCTCTATGTGTAAATTCGCGTGAAAATAACACTATTTGCATGGTTATTTGGCATATTATAGTAACAATGATTGTTTATGAGTTCAAATATTGTAGATTTGTATTATTTCAATACATTTTAAATGAAAAATAAAATTATACAATTTTACAAATGTTTTGAATTTAAGAGGTGAGGCCTGGCCTCACCACCTGCCTCATCTGACGCACCGCCACTGATGTAAACCTATATAGTATTTCATAGTTTTCGTAACAAACATAACATAACATAACGTAACTTAAGAAAACATAGAATATGGCCAAATTTTATGTCCTTACGGATACGTTATGTTAATCGGTTATGTTCGGACACGTACGTGAGTCGTCGTGTATCACATTTTAAAACAACAGAATAACTGTCAATTGAATTGTCAATTCCAGTTTGTGTTTGACACTTAAGTTGCTGTGAAGCATTATTAATTCCTTTTGTTGAGAAATATGCTTTAATATATTATAAACCTCGACCAAATTTTAAGAATATTAAGAAAAAAAAATTATGCATGGATTGCAATATCCGATATTATGAACCAATCCGGTAAGATTGCACTAAACACTAAATTATTAATAGTATTCTTGATTTTTACACAAACAAATAATGTCAACATCAAACTGAATATATGAACAAAATATTTAACATGAAGTTAGCAGATATTTATAATACTTGGAACTATGAAACCTTCACTGATTCCTTATGTTACGTTATGTTATGTAATGTTATGCTATGATATGTTATATTACATTATGTAAACTCTGAAGCAGGCTTTTTAAGGAAAGTCGGCCACGCTGAAATTCATTGTACCTCCGCTTTGCGGTACCTAAAGAACACGACTTGGCACCAAACACTCGATGGATTTCCTCAAAATATTCTTGCTGGCTTAATCTACGCTTGAAATTGTATAAAATCACAGCTCAATAGTGCTCTTTGCTCAATTCAATGATTTCTTATGGAAAGGATTACTTAAAAATTATGTATTTAAACAACATTCAATTTAACAACCGTCACTATAATGAACCTTGTAAAACTAACTAGATTAAAATATCAAACAAAATTTGTTTCAAAATATCATAGCCTGCCAGATAGGCTCAGTGGAAAAAGAACAGCCCTCGTATTAATATATTAGGGGGTGCCGTGCACCCATGGCACCCACCGTGCGCACGCCTATGACTACTGTGTTAAAAGCAAGACAACTATTCGCGAATAGAATCACAGTTGGTGACGCTCCAGTCGTTTACAATATGGCCGCTCTATCTAGTATAGTTATCTACTGTATCAGTGTGCATCATATGCCTGAGAGATAGATATGAAATATCAGAAAATACTACTAAGTAATTGAGAAGAGGCAAATATAATTATTTTTTCTATATGTGTACTTCATATATCAAGTTATATGCAATTTTTAGCAACATTTTTCATGGATATTGACGAGCATAACCTACAATTAATCATGAGAGAAATATGAACTTTCTTAGATTCTACCCCTAATTCTAGGACATTTATAGTCAATTATATTAATAATAAAACAAATATATGTAATATTCAAGCCCGATAGTATAAATAATATATATGATAGCAATAAAAACATTAATTCGCTTTGCTTTAATTTATTTAAATGATATTTGATATTTAACTTTTGTTTAATAGTAATGGCCATTAAAGTATTACTTTACTTTAACAATTAAAACATAACCCTATTTTAAATATTCACAAACGTATCTGGTAATAT
>OY720464.1:3970000-4010000 GCA_963082715.1 Harpalus rubripes
TTAATATTTTTAAAAAATTCTTACAGAACTTTAACCATAAGCGTTTGTATTAATAAAATATTGTTTAGTTTATATTTAAAAAATTATTGTAGTATGTCTAGTCTAGTTATTACACATTTGTACAGAAATATACTACATATAGTAGGCTCAAATAGATACAGAACTGTTAATCATTTCTGGCGCATCTATTGCAACACACAATTTCAAGGAGTCAGTAACGAATTTTTTCAATGATGTGCGCTATGCCGCACTCTACAACTGTACCACCAGACCAAGGGGGGAATTTTTGGGGGGACCGTCGGGGGGGACCTTGGAGGGACCAAGGGGGGACTTTGGGGGGACCTTCGGGGGGAACCTCGGGGGGACCTCAAGGGGACCTCGGGAAGGACCTCGGGGGGACCTCGGGAAGGACCTCGGGGGGACCTTGGGGTGACCTCAGGGGGGAGCTCAGGGGGGACCTCGGGGGGACCTTTCAGGGGACCTTCGGGGGGACCTCAGGGGGGACCTCGGGGGGACCTCAGGGGGGAGCTTCTGGGGGGACCTTGGGGGGAACCTCGGGGGGAACTTCGGGGGGACCTCAAGGAGGTCAAGGACAGGGTAATGCTCTGGGCGGAAGAAGGGTGAGAGAACCGCGCACGCGGTCATAGTACGGTCGGACGGGGCGGAGCCACTAGAGGCGGACGCCATCAAGGCGAAAGTCCTGGGGAGCATTAGCCAGGAGATTACGAATGTGCGGGTCAGCGCTGTGCGTCGCATCCACCAGGGGTTGGCAATAGAGGTAGCGTCGGAGAAAGAGTTGCAGGTATTAAAGTCGGCCTCCAAGTTTAGGGAGTTGAGGCTTAAGCTAGAGCCTCCTAAGAAGATAGGGCCGAAGCTAATAATATACGACGTGCCGGAGATGCAGGGTGATAAAGTTGTAGAGGAGCTTTTCTTTAAAAACCTACAGGGGGACGTAGAGATGACGGAGTATCTCGCCAGGACGAGGCTCATAAGTAGTAAGGGTGGGCGCGTCATCGTGGAGGTGTCCAACGCCGTGGCGGACAAGCTCCTCTTCTTGGGGAGGGTTTATATTGGGTGGAGCCGGTGTAGGTTGCACGAAGTGGATGCGGTACAGCGCTGTTTCCGCTGTTATGCGTATGGGCACATGGCGAAGGAATGTAAGATGGCGAACGCGATTTGTCGTCAGTGTGGGGAAGAGGGGCATATCGCAAAGGTATGCACGAAGGGTGAATGTTGCCGGAATTGCGTAGTTGCGAAAAGGGGTAATACAGCGCATGGTGTATTATCCAGGGAGTGCCCGGAGTACATGAGAGCGGCGGCAAGAACGAGGGCGCGAATCACGGCTGACTAATGGGTAGCATGCGCATTATCCAGCTTAACTGTGGAAGGGGTAGGGAGCACAAGTCTGACGCGGGTCAGGGATTGTTGGTCGACCGCATTGGGGTAGCCCTCTTGCAGGAGCCCTATGTGGTCGAGACACCTGTTTGTGGCTTGCCAACCTTTATGCGGGTTTACTCGCATAGGGGTGGGGGACCACCTAAGGCGGCAGTGGTCGTTGCGGACGACACACTGGACGTCATGGAGGTCCCCGAGCTGGTTACAACCATGGGAGTTTGCGTTGCCATTGTTGGGCCATTAGGTAAATTTCTAGTTTGTTCCGTGTATTGTAAATTTGGGGGGGATATCAGACGTGAGCTAGACTACCTCCGTAGAGTGATTGAGTGTGCGAATGGTACTCTGTTAGTAGTAGGGTTAGATGGGAACGCCGTTTCGCCGTTGTGGTTCAGCAAGGGGGACATTCGGTATGGGGACAGGGTATAGCGCGGTCGGCTGCTTGAGGATCTCGTCGGCGAGAAGGGGCTTATCGTGCTGAACCAACCGAGTGAACTGTTCACGTATTGCGGACCGGGCGGAATGAGCGACATAGATTTGGTGGTTATTAATAGGGCAGGGGACCGATTTCGTTGGACATGGGAGGTTTTAGATGGCTGGGGCATCTCAGACCATAACTCGTGTTTAATAACGGTTTCGGGAGGGAGCGACGATGCACGCGACGCGGTGAATCGTCCAGGGTGGGTGACAAAGAATGTGGACTGGGACTCGTACGAGACGGAACTCAGGAGTGTCGTCGATGTCGCGGAGGTCGACTTTGTCGAGTTGCCGGTAGAGAGGCAGTCGGAGGTCTTGGCGGACTGGGTGGCTAAGACTAACGACTGCCTCCTGCGTAGGAGATCGAGAGGTCAACGACGAAGGCAGGTCCAGTGGTGGACGGACGACCTTGCGGCATTGCGACATGACACGAGGCGCAAACGCAGGCTTTTCCAGCGAGCCAGACGGGACCAGTCGCAGACTTTGCCACAGAGGGAGGTAGAGTACCGAGCTTCGGTGCGGACATATCGTCGAATGCTTAGGGACGAGAAGGATAAGCATTGGCGGGAGTTCGTACGGGAGCAAGGTCGGGACGATCCGTGGGGGGCGTTGTATCGTATCTGTAGTGGGTTACGTGGGGACGTGGATATTCCTAGGATTAGGCAGGGAGATAGGGTTGCCGAGTCGTGGGATGAAAGCGCGGATATTTTGCTCTCGAGTTTTTTTCCGGTGGCTGAAGAGCCTACGAGGGTTGTGGAAGTCAGGGAGGAGGCAAGGGAGTTTAGCTGGGAAGAGGTGGAGTCGGCAGTCTTTGCCATGGCTGTCGGCAAGTCACCCGGCTTAGATGGGTTCGATGCTGTTACTCTGCGTCACGTTTGGGCGGCGCTAGGGTTCTACGTGAAATCGATGTTCGACGCCTGTCTGTCGAGAAATCGCTTTTCACCATTGTGGAAACAAGGTCGTGTGGTGGTGCTCCTCAAGTCGGATGACAGGGTGAGGGACGATCCTAGCTCGTACCGCCCTATCACCTTGCAGAGTGTCTTCGGCAAGGTGCTGGAGCGGATGCTGGTCGGGAGACTCGCTCCCCTGTTGGACGGCTTGCATGGGCACCAGTTTGGCTTCCGGACAGGAAGGTCAGTCGAGGACGCGTGGCACCTGGTCAAGGATGACAGGGTGAGGGACGATCCTAGCTCGTACCGCCCTATCACCCTGCAGAGTGTCTTCGGCAAGGTGCTGGAGCGGATGCTGGTCGGGAGACTCGCTCCCCTGTTGGACGGCTTGCATGGGCACCAGTTTGGCTTCCGGGCAGGAAGGTCAGTCGAGGACGCGTGGCACCTGGTCAAGGAGACAGTGTCGGCCAGCGCGGAGAAGTACGTGTTGGGGATATTCGTAGATTTCAAGGGCGCGTTCGATCACCTCTCGTGGGACACAATCCTGGACCGATTCCAGGAGTTGGGTTGCGCAAAGACCGGATTGTGGGCGGATTTTTTCCGGGAGAGACGTGATTGCTTAATGGGTAGAAGGGGTGTAGTATGGAGGGATGTAGAGCGGGGTTGCCCGCAGGGTAGTATAAGTGGGCCTGTATGTTGGAATGTCTGCATGGATGTGCTTCTATGGGAACTGGAGGTCGCAGGCTGCAAGTTTGTGGCCTATGCTGATGATCTGCTTCTTCTCGTGGAGGGTGGGAGTTGACTGGCTCTGGAGAGGGAGGCCTCTCGTTTTCTCACACTCGTTAGCGGGTGGGGGGAGCGGGCTGGCGTGCCCGTATCTGGAGCCAAGTCGGTAACCATGCTCCTGAAGGGCAGATTGTCGGCTAACCGGCCCCCAGTGGTACGAGCGGGAGGGATGAGTTTGCGCCATGTGTCCAAGGTGAGATATCTGGGTGTGAGTGTGAGCACGGGTATGAATTTCAGAGTGCATCTGGAGGAGTTGCATGGGAAAATTGTCAGGGTGGTAGGGATGATGCGACGGGTGTTGAGAAGAGATTGGGGTTTAAGTAGACATGCATGCAGGGCTCTGTTCAAAGGGTTGTTTGTTAATAGCGTTCTTTATGCATGCAGTGTGTGGTACAGGATCTTAGAGCATGGATATGGTAGGGATTTGGTTAATCGTTGTGAGCGGGTTGCGTTATATGCATGCATTCGGGTATGTAGGACTGTTAGTACGGAGGCGATGCAGGTGCTAATGGGCGAGTATCCGTGGTGGCTTGAGGCAAAGCGTAGGGCTTGCATGTATAGAGAGAAGCATGGGGTAACATTAACACCCATGGACCTGGCTGCAGATGGGGAGGTTAGGGGTCTGAGCCTATCCCAGGTAAAGACCCTGTTGGCGAGAAAGGCCATAGAGGCTTGGCAGCGGGAGTGGGACGGATTGGAGAAGGGTAGGGTAACCTATTCCTTCATCCCAGACGTCTCATTTGCCGGCCGGTGTCGGTGGTTCAATCCCAGCCTGAAGCTGAACTTTCTGCTAACAGGCCATGGGAGCATGAGGGCGTTCTTGCATGCCAGGGGTTTGGAGGATGAAAGTGTGTGCGACTGTGGTAGGGCGGATGAGGACTGGCTGCATGTTCTCTGCGGCTGCGTCTTGCTGGACGACGCTAGAGACCTCGCAGCAATGGGGGTGGTCGTGAGGGGGGGCTATTGACGTCGTAGGGATGTTAGAGACGGAGGACAGATACAGGGTGGCGGAGGGGTTCGCGCTTGAGGCTTTCAGCAGGAGAATGAGGAGGCGGGAAGCCCGGGACGCCGGAGGGGTGTAGCTGCCCGACGTTGGTGAATGGTGTGCAAGCTGCATGAATGGTGATGCGTGAGGAACTAGGTGGGCGACGGGGTGAAAGAGCGGGAGTGAGTGGTATGCATCCTGAATGGGTGTGTGCAGGGGTGGATGGGGGTGTGCAGGATACCACCATGCTGCAGTGGTGGTTACTGCATACTCATCGGGCCAAGGGTGTGGAAGCTGGGCGGTACTGGACGGATTAGCTTCGTCATCTCCTAAGGGCCGTCTGGTGAAAGCATGGAAATGGCGACTCCCCCTCCTTGGAGCTGGCGATACTTATGCCTAACTTGCACGAGTCTAATTAAGGAGCTGTTGGGGTTGGAGCGGCGGCACTGCTGTGCGTCACCAGGGATGGTGGCGTCGGTGCTGCTGCCGCCCCCGCTCTGTATCAGCGAAGCCTCCACCAGACGGCTAATCTGGTACTCCGTGGGGCTGACCGTACCCGGGGTATTTATACCCGGTCAGAGTTTGGGATGGTGCGCTGTGGTCTGCAGTACGCGCTATGGCGGAGGGCTTTGGTTTCAATAGGCATATGCTGCTCAGGGGTGCTATGCCACCTCCACGGGTGAGCTGCGTGACAATACAGCTCGGGCGCTAGCCTGCATAGCTAGTAGGGTTTTGGATAGTGACCCGCCCCCACCAGTGGGCCTTAACCGGGCTTGCACCCGGGGACAGGGATCGCTCGGCAGCGACCTGGTAGTCTTAGCTTCGGCTCTGACGCGTCTGATTGAGCGTTATTTAATCCCTGTTTTTATGGTTTGCCGAATGTAGTGCCTAACGGCGGAACATTACTGACTTCGTGTACCACCAGACCTTGTCCTGCCTACCTAGTTGCCCTGAGCAATACAGGCCTATGCCATATTAACGAATATTCAAAAATGCACTGCTCCAACTCACTAGAGGTGGGACAAAAATAGGAAAACGTGCAAGCACAAACAGATCGTCTTTTCTTATTGGTTGCTCAAATTATGAACGAAATGCGTCTTTCGCGCAGTTCTATTTCTATTTGAGACGACGATGCAGTAGTGTTTACATGTGCTAAAAGAAGAAATAGTTAAATATATTTAAAACAAAAAAAATCGTGGTTATTGTTTTGATTTTATTCCGTTTTTTTTGGCCCGCCAAAAAATTTGGTAATATTAAATTGGCCCGCCTAAGAAAAACTTTGGGAACCCCTGCCTTAAATGGTAAGGCAGCAGGAGATGATTTAGCTAATTTTACATTCACAAGCAATGGGTGCAGCATACTAGGTATAGTATGATGTAATTTATGCCTTTTTGAAAAAATTAATCAATTTAAAATTTTGAAAACTCTTGCAAAAGAACATAACACTTACTCTCTGTATACAGGGTGTCCCATAACTTCAGGTACATATTAGAAGGGCATATAGTTCTAAATGTCCTGATTACGGAACAAAAAGAATTTTTTCAAAATTCAAAAATTAGTTTTTGAGGTTTTTGAAGAAAACAGTTGTGGGACACTGGTTGAACAGTTTTTGTAAAAATAAAGTAAATAATTTAATTTTTTTTCATTATATACACATCTCCCAAACTTAAATGGTGTGACAAAGCTTTACGTAATTGCATAAATTAATTTCATTGTTAAATTATTTTATGTAATAGTTGTAACTAATATCACTATTCCAAATATTATAGTATCCAGGGGTACAAAAAATGTTCTTCTTGAGTGAACTACCCTTAATTATAGGAATAAAAAAAATTCTTTTTGTTCCGTAATCAGGACATTAAGAACTATATGCCCTTCTAATATGCACCTGAAGTTATGGGACACGCTGTATAAATGATAACAAACAAACAAATATAACATAAGTAATTTTTCTAATAACGTATGAAGGCAAACACCTGTTTCCAACTTTTGTGTAAAATTTAAATTGAAGAAAATGATGTAATTAATTAGTGTTAATGAATATGCAAAATATTTAGAACATTCTAACAACATTAATTATGATAAGAACACTAACAATTCAATGAGAATCTAATAAATGCACTATTAAAGAAGCAGTATGCACTTCTAAAATGATGCAAATAAGAAACAACAATAACTCCCCAATGCTTAAAGAAAACAGAGCGTGATTTGACTCAAATTGTAAGAAGGTAAAACTAGAAGCTAAAAAGCTCTTAAAACAGTACAATAATAACCGGATTAATAACAATTTAGACCATTACAAATAGATATAGAAAAGTACTTAATTAATCTAAAACTATAAAAACTACAGTGAAATAAGTCTTAAAATTGCAAATACCCACGATAATAATTATTTCTGGTCTATTATTAAAAAAAGTAAAAAATCAAATAATCTTTCTAAATTATGAGAGTTAATACAGTAATTGAATTCTCCCGTGTATAACTCATTATTACATTTTGACAAATTTAAATTGTGTTGGATGCAACAACGATGAATTTGAGTTAGATTTAATTTTAATTTACAACAATCATTTAATGTATCAATTTTAGAAAATATTTTAACGTCGTCTGCATAAATAAGTATATATCGGCAACAATATCGTTAATATATATATATATTTTCGTATGAAAGAAAGACAGTACAAATACATTCGATAAAATAATACATGAAGAATAAGAAAAAAAAACAATAAAAATTAAATATTTTTGATTTTTACTATCCAATTTAGTGCATTTTCCGTCAATAGGTGAAGTTCGTTAATGAAAAGTATAAATAACAATCGCCTGAAATAAACTAGAACCACAATTTTTATACTCTACATAGATTGAGAGTAGTTCGAAGGTGAAAGTAAAGGTCGTCTTGAAAAGCTTCTGTAAATTTTATCGAATTTTCTGGAATTATTGTGCATATGTACGTTCAAATAAAAGTAAGAAGTAACAAAAACTTATAAATGATTTAAGTATAAAAACCAGCTGTCATTGACAGATTAGCTAAACATACTACCCCTATCTTTAAAGAAGAATTCATTTAAATAATAAAATATAGGGTGATTCATTTAAAAAATTGAGTTTTAAATTTTTAATTCCTTGTACGAAGTAAAGGAAGTATTGTAAACGCGAAAAATTTCGGTTTTGAGATTTCAACGGAAATATCCATTTTGACCATCCCTGAATCCATTCTGACTAATTTCGTCGTACGTACGTATCTCGCATAACTCAAAAACGGTAAGCCGTAGAAAGTTGAAATTTTGTATTTAGTACTTCTATAACATCTAGTTGTGCACCTCCCTTTTTGGTCATTACATAATTTCCAGAAATGGTACTTTATTTGAAGCCTATAATAGATTTTAATGAAAAACTATATTAAAATATAATCCAAAACTTGTCGAATTTGGTATATAAGACTTTTATATCAATTGGAATAACATGGTAGATTTTGGTTAAAACAGGCTAACCGGAAGTGATATATTACCTGAAGTTGTTAACAAATTTTCTTGAATAAAATGGTTTCATTTTGATTTTAGAAATAAATGCTTCAAATAAGAGTTTTAGAGAATTAAATTCTGCGTCTAGCACATTAAGTATTATTAAATTAGCCCTTTGTATAAGCGAGATATGTAAATTTAAAACTTATATACTTTTTGGTTTTTGTAATGAAGCTTGCCATGGATTACGACAAAGAATAACAAAAAAATAAAAAAATAAATGTTAATGTCAAATTACGTCAATACGTGCAATTTTATAATTGGGTCTATACTTCATATTGGTCTTGCGTACAAGGAAGTCGTGTGGTGTCCACATCAGATTTTTGTTAGATGAATTACATGTATAAAGATCATAGGGAGCACACACATTGTCCCAATGTCCACACATCGCCCGGTTCATTTGCTGTTTTGTTCAGTTCCATAACGTACAAATCTAAACCATGAAGTTCGCGCAGATAAACTTCGCGCGCTCACACTGTAAAAAGTATACTCCAGAGTACAAATTATACAGGGTGTCCCGTTAACTTCAGGTACATATTAGAAGGGCATATAGTTCTTAATGTCCTGATTACGGAACAAAAAGAATCTTTTCAAAATTCAAAAATTAGTTTTTGAGGTTTTTGAAGGAAACAGTTTTGGGACACTGGTTGAATAGGTAGTTTTAATATTAAATATTACGTTGTATTATATCTAATTAATAACAAATGTTTGCATAATACAATCATTTCATTAGGTTTCTAGTAGCCGGCCACATAAATTGTGTTTCTTATAACAGTTTTGATATTGCTCTTCTGATTATTGTTACAAATATGAATGGTTACAGTAACAGTGAGTTAGTGGATATGTTGCTAATGTATGGCGAAGCAGGGCAAAACTGTAGATTAGCTCAGCGTTATTACGCTGAACGTTTCCCAGGACGACGGCATCCGAATTCTCGCATATTTGTAAGCCTTACTCAACGCCTTCGCGACACTGATTCTTTGCAACCTAATCGGGGAAGAGACGGCGGGGCTCATCGGAGAGCAGTAAATGTTGAAAATGCTGTCTTAGATTTGGTACGCAATGACCCAACAATCAGCATAAGGAGAATATCTCGTCAACTACCAGGTGTACCACGAATGACAATTTGGAGAATTTTAAGGAATAATAATTTACATCCTTATCATTTTCAACGGGTCCATGCGTTAATTGACCCCGATCATTACTCTCGAGTAAGGTTTTGTGAATGGCTTCTAAACCAACATGCTCAGGATGGCAATTTTACGTTAAAAGTAATATTTTCCGACGAAGCGATATTTACTCGTGATGGTATAACTACATAATATTCATAACTGTCACTACTGGGCCGAAGAAAATCCACATGCTGCTGTCAGGAGTCATTTTCAGCACAGATTTTCACTAAATGTTTGGGCTGGGATGGTAAACGGATCGTTACTGGGACCATACATACTTCCTAACAGAATGTCTGGGAATGATTATTTACAATTTTTGCAGAATAATTTGCCTGAATTATTAGAAGATATTCCTCTTAATGTACGTCAAAATGCATGGTTTATGCATGACGGTGCGCCGCCACATTTTGCTAGAAATGTCAGACATCATCTTGACAGAGTATTTGAGGACAGGTGGATTGGTCGAGGAGGTCCCGCGTCTTGGCCCCCTCCCTCGTCTATGATAATCAAGAGGCACCTGAAACCCTTGAAGAATTACGGCAACGAGTTGAAAATTGTGCTGAAAGAATTAGAGAAGAGAATGCAATTCATCGGGCTTGTTCAATTTCTTTAATTCAACGTGCTGCATTATGTTTAGCTGTTAATGGAAATAATTTTGAACAGTTTTTGTAAAAATAAAGTAAATAATTTGATTTTTTTTCATTACATGCACATATTCCAAATATTATAGTATCCAGGGGTACAAAAAATGTTCTTCTTAAGTGAACTACCCTTAATTATAGGAATTTTGAAAAAATTCTTTTTGTTCCGTAATCAGGACATTAAGAACTATATACCCTTCTAATACGTACCTGAAGTTATGGGACACCCTGTATATGAAAATAATTTATTGAATATTGAATCGGAATAGGTTGAGTAATTGGTAGTTTTGATTTGTATAATATGTATTGCGCAGTGTACTTTGTCTATATTTGAGTACCGAACCATTATCATACAATTTAAAAAAAATCTGATGTGGCCAGCACATTACCTTCCGTCAGTTCTATGTATTTTGTACAAATTTCATACAGAAAGTTCCTTGCTAAAGATTATATTTCTTGTACTTTACCTTCCGGCAGTTGCATGTATTTTATGCAAATTCCATATAGAAAATTTATAGCAAAAGATCCTATATTTTCAGTAAAATTATAAGACAAACACACTATAGGTACGTTCCATCGGTGTCAGAAATCTTACTACTTCTTCTAGTAGAACCTCACTGATCGTTCTTTTGCGTCAAAAAAATCTGAATATTCCTACGAATCATTCCAACTTCAGAGCTGGAAGCGCTGGTTGGAAGATATATAGATTGGGGATAAATTCAAAATTGTACTAGCCGACTGTCGCGCGTACCTTTCTGTTACATTTGTCAATGTTCAGATTAGACTGTGCTCAAAGAAATACCTCCTTTACATTTTTATTATTTAATAGATTTTTATATAATTATAATCTCTGTAATATTTGCATAACATTTTGAAGATCCAAAATAAACATACAAAGTTATCTTTAGTTGTTAACTAACAATAACACATAAATACTCCCACTGTTCTATCGTATTTATTTTTTACTTGACAGTTATTTGCCACTGAGCGTTCTATTGCTTTAAGAATATTCTTATTCTAGTAGGAATATTTCTGATACTGATAGAACGTACCTTATGTCAATTTCACTTGACACTGACATCTTTCAATCAAAATTTTCTTAATATAGTAGCTGTTTCCATAGCTGTGGCTACTTTATGAAATTTAATTTCTTTATAATTTTTTAACTCTGTATCCATTTAATATTGAGTATAAAATGCAGTCAAATCGTATAGAGAATAAAATATTCTTTAATATTTATAATAACATTAAATGTGAAAAAATGATATTTAACATGGTTTTTTCAACAAAAACTGTTAAAATCTTCAAATGAGTGTACTTCCGGTTGTCCAATTCTAACCAAAATCTAATCAGCTCTTCACATGGATATAACAAAGAGAAATATGAAAGAATTATAATTTTTAGAATTGTAGTATGGAAGTTATCGTAGACGAAAATTTTGTTACACACACACACACACACACACAGACACACATACATACATACACACACACACACATACAGACATCATCGTAAAAATAGTAAAATCGTATTCTAGGGACCCTAAAACGTGCTTATTCATCAAAAACTCACCACCGAATTTTTTGACCAAAGACAATACCTTCCTTACCTAAAGGTGACGGAAGGTAAAAAAATCTTTATCACTGACGTTCGAAGCTTCTACGTAAATCCGGCACTGGGTTTGGTGTTGGCCACATCAGATTTTCTTTTGTAAAAATAAGTGTATTTACTTAAAGTTTTGTAATACTAAAAATTAACTGTTTCATAAGCAACAAAATTATAAGCTCAAATTAAATAAAGAGGGCCGTATTCTTCCACAATGCGCACCTAGCATTAGGTTTTGGACGACATTTACGATGATTTCTCGATTAACTGCACTTTAAAAGTGAAAGATTGTTCAGCCATCGAGAGGAGAGCAGCCAATAGCTTAGTTGGTTAGAGCACTATCCCGGCAAGATAGGTGTCTCGGGTTCTAATCCCGATGGATGACAATTTTTCACAATTTATTTCATATATAGAAACTGTAACGAAATTAGTTAATTATATTGAAAAAGAACACGATTTTATGTTCCAGCCAGACCTCGCGTCCTGTCACTATGAAAGACAAACTCAAAATTGGTTAACTGACCAACACATACCGTTTATTCCATGAAATGACAATTCCCCTATTATTCTCCAAGCTCATCCCATAGAAGATTTTTGGGCTTCTTTATCTCGAAATGTAAAATTATAAAAGCAGAGGAGGCGTTAACTCGCGAAAACAGTAAAACAAATCTGATGTGGCCAGCACATGATTTAACGCCAATACCATGTTTAAAATAGCAATGAGTATCAAGTAAAGTATTACACTTCCGGTTGATGGTTTATAAACAAAATCTAATTTGTAGTTTGTTATAGTTTACAAATTTGAAAGCAAATCCATATAATATGTTCTAAGTAGCCAGTTCTGTTATATTTCACTAGAGTAAAGTACCTCTCTGCAGGAGAACATCAGATTGATACGTTACAGGAAGATGACCATTGTTGTTTTAAGGTAGATTACTAATTTTGAAGCAATTCCATTAATTCTAAATAGCCAGTCAGCAAAATTTTGTTATATTTCACTAGAGTAAAGTACCTCTCTGAAGGAGAGCACAAGATTGATACGTTACAGGAAGATGACCATTGCTGTTCTAAGGTAGATTACTAATTTTGAAGCAATTCCATTATTTCTAAATAGCCAGTCAGCAAAATTTTGTTATATTTCACTAGAGTAAAGTACCTCTCTGAAGGAAAGCACAAGATTGGTACGTCACAGAAAGATGACGATTGTTGTTCTAAGGTAGATTACTAATTTTGAAGCAATTCCATTAATTCTAAATAGCCAGTCAGCAAAATTTTGTTATATTTCACTAGAGTAAAATACCTCTCTGAAGAAGAGCACAAGATTGATACGTTACAGGAAGATGAACATTGTTGTTCTAAGGTAGATTACTGATTTTAAAGCAATTCCATTAATTCTAAATAGCTAGTCAGCAAAATTTTGTTATATTTCACTAGAGTAAAGTACCTCTCTGAAGAAGAGCACAAGATTGATACGTTACAGGAAGATGACCATTGCTGTTCTAAGGTAGATTACAAATTTTGAAGCAATTCCATTATTTCTAAATAGCCAGTCAGCAAAATTTTGTTATATTTCACTAGAGTAAAGTACCTCTCTGAAGAAGAGCACAAGATTGATACGTTACAGGCAGATGACCATTGTTGTTCTAAGGTAGATTACTGATTTTAAAGCAATTCCAGTAATTCGAAATAGCCAGTCAGCAAGTTTTTTTTTGCTGGTCAGCAAAATAGATTTGCCCCATAAGCAGGCATATAGGCCTTTAATTCCCCTAAAATACGTGGTATCTTAGGCAGCCGAAATATGAACAGGTAATTTACAAAAATTGATAACTTAGTTTTTTTGTTAATATTGATATTCTTACTTATTTTTTATAAAGAAATACATACATTAAAAATAACTTAACCTATTTTATTTATTTATTTATTTATTTATTGATAATTTCTTTAATTAGTTCTCAAAATTTTATAGTTTTAATATTTTTATTTGGACGCCATTTTCTCGTAAATGAATGTTTTTAGAAAAGAATGAAGAGATACACGTTTTCACTTGTATCTTGTATCTCATTGAAATACACAATATTGTATCATATTTATAGCGTTTTCAGCTGTGCAAGATATCACGTGACAACACTGAACGAGTTCTGCCCTCATCCGGTGTCAGTGCTAGTTTAGCCGCCATATTTGCACTGACACTATTGCACTTGCCTAGGGAGTCAGTGCACAAAAATCGCACTGAGCCAGTGCACGGTGCAATATTTTCTTAAGCTGAAAACGCATCAGCTGACTAAATTTTGCACTCAATGACAAGCTGAAAACGCTCAGTGCAAAAAAGTGCGCACTCAACTGGTAAGCTGAAAACGCTATTATTGCGTTTAACTCCAACAGGGATTACGATAGAAATGAACGAATAATATAATTATTGCAATACATAAATAATGAATAACTAATACAATATAGGTACAGGATGAGTATTGGCGACTAAAACTACCGATAGCGGCGCTAGTGTTGTAGCATACACGTGCTCTGAAAATGGTATTGTGCTATTAAGATCGCATACAGATACATTGTATAACCAACATTCGTTTTGAAGTATACTAACAAATTCATTAAACTTTTTATAAATAGTGTTAGTAATAATTTTGTGTAAATTATAATTTATAATCACATTCGAAGAAAGTTATCTTAGACTTATTTCTAAGGAAATGTTTACTTATTTGGAGGCAACAAATTCTTCTCGAAGTTTTATAGAAGGGAGAGAATTGTTAATGAACATAAAGCTACAGACTAAAAAAAATTTGGGCTGTGTTTAAACAAGTGCTCTAACGTCACATCCTCATGAGATTAGAAGAACTTTAAATTTACAATTGATTATTTACAAAATGCTTTTGTATAGCTGGTTATCATGTGGCTAGTGCAAACACATTACAGCTGTCTTAATATTTTGTAGAAGATAGTAAAATAGTACCATATATTATTCATGGATGTTAAATAAATATGTATTTACTTTACGCAGTTAAGAAAATTAAAATGGAACTAATGTCAAATATCTCTGAAATTGTTTTAATTAGAAGTGTAAGAAATATATTGAATGCTACACATAAAGTGAAAAGTGTATTATTTTACTCATGAATTGGTCAGGAAATAGTACAATACTTTTCATTTTTGTTATCATCTTATAATTGTTTTCCAGTTCGTATTTTCCTAATTCCGCCCTCTCTTTTGTCGATAGACTCCATTTTACCAAATTTATTTTGAATGTCACTCTTCCTCTCACCAATTTTTGGGACAGATAATTTCTTACTACCCCGATAATGACAGCCATAAACGCAGCAATTGACGTTTTTAATATTTTTTCGTTCTTTGCTCATATTGTAAAGTAATTTATATGTACTTTAAAACCAAAAGACAAACAAGAAACCGGCAAGGAATCCAATGCACTATATATATTTAGTGTAAAGTTGAATAACAGAATACCATTTTCAAGAGTTGCAAATATCGTCCGCTTGAGGGATTCACGTTAATTTAAGTCGCCAATAGTAATAGAAAATAGTTGCCCTATAATGTTTAATTATATACTATTTGATGGCAGATATAGATATTTTTTATAAAGTCAAGTTTACAAAATACGACTATCAGCTTTAATTTTTGAAACAACAACCTATAATTATTTTATTAGAATATGAACTACCATTTTCCTCTTTTCAATGATGCAACAGTCTGTATATAAAAAATATGAAAAAATTCGAGAGAAATAAGATAATTGCAAATCAGAAATTATTTTTAATAGGTATTCTAGGCGGCTATGTGATAATACAGAAAAAATAACAATGGGAAACAACAAAATAAAATATAGTTAATTGTTACTTGTTTAACATGTTTTTTTTTAATTAATAAATTCAGTTTTAAATTAAATTTTCACATAGCCACCTAGAATATTTGAATAAAAATAATTTCTGATATTTTTCAATTATCTTATTTTTCTCGAATTTTTTCTTGTTTGGGCATACAAACTTTTACATCGTTGAAAAGAGAAAAAAATGGCGATTGGAACTAGATTTTCTGTATTGTGATTTTTCTCGGCCTTGTATTAATAACGTACGCTACGGTTGAAGTCAGACATTTGAGTGGTGTGAAATAAATGGTGATATAAATAAATACAGGTTAGACGACAAGTCTACACGCATGGGAAATAAATATTAGTGACATAAGTATAGTGAAATAAATATTGTTTAATAATAATCTTTGTGTTGTGTTTAATAATATTGTTATGCTCAGTTGCACCAATAAGGCTTTATTTTAATTAATAATATTTCTCTGATTTTCACACTTTACCCAATAATAATTCAGGACCAAAAAATATTGAGATGTTTTATAATCAACTTTAAAGTAGTTACAAATTTTAAATTGACATCATAACAGGGACTTAACAATAAATTTTATAAGGCATTCAAAATGACGCATGCGCACTGCGTTATAAAGTACAGTCTGAAGTTAGAAGGGACAAAACATATGATTGGCCCGATTCACAAAAAGTTTGAGCTAATCCTCATTTTTAGATTAGTGAATTCTATTCTATCCCGGTATTTAAAATTTAATCTTCATTGTATTATCAAAAAAGGTAGTTACTTGGATTAGATTAGACTATATTTTAAGAAATAAACTATAAAAATCAGAGTATAATTCGCTAATCCAATAATAATAATCCAATAAGGACTCGCTTAATCTTTTTTTGTGAATCGGGCTGTAGATGTTAGCACATGTCAAAAAGTTTTTTCTCCAAATCTATCGAGTTTGAACGGCGCCATTACCTTTCAGGCAACTTTCTACACTTTAAGAAACAGCTTAAAATTTTCCCGAATGACCAAGAGACAACTAGAGATAGAGATATATAAAGTCTACTCTAAAGTATGTCGAGAGATGTCTCTACGGTCCTTATAATGTATTTGTGATATTTTGTTCCTTTGTTTGGAAGTTGTGAAGTCGTTCGGGCCTCGATTTCAAATTCTGTCAGAATTGGGTTTTCCCTGCTCCAAACCAGTAGAATTTGAAATCCATCCGGAGAAAGAATTGGGGAAATCTCAATTCTGTCAGATTTCAAATTTGAAATCTATCCTGAGAAAGAATTGGAAGAATTGCAATTCTGTCAGATTTCAAATTCTACTGGTCTGGAGCAGTAGAATTTGTAGTGGGGAAAACCTAATTCCGACAGAATTTGAAATCAGACAGAATTTAAAGTTACAAAATCGAGGCCCAGTTTTGTTTGTCCAAAGTTTTACAGTTTCATTATTCTCTATCAATCTGCCCTTTTCAAGTGAGTTTTGAAATAAAATGTACGTCATTTTAAAAACTGTTATGAATTAAAAAACAATACTACCATGAGAAACTTACCTATGGGAATTTTGGACTGTATTCATAATCATATCCTGGACCAGGATCCATTAAATAATCATGGCAATTGATTAATTTAATTTTAGACATTTATTTCAAAATCCGGATCCACCACAAAAATAAATTTAGAAAAAAATACAAATAGATTAAACAGCAAGTACACAAAAACAATGTTTAAAAATCAATAGAATAGGTAA
Organism: Harpalus rubripes; assembly: GCA_963082715.1. Lineage (NCBI taxonomy): Eukaryota > Metazoa > Arthropoda > Insecta > Coleoptera > Carabidae > Harpalus > Harpalus rubripes. The sequence continues at coordinate 3,987,055 of OY720464.1, forward strand.
TATAAATAATTATATACAATTCTTTTTATCCTTTCCTAATACTAATATCAATTTGTTTCATACATTTTATAATTGCTTTTCATTAATAATAATTCAATTGCGTCAAATATAGCACAGTTCATGTTACTAGAAGGGGACTTAACATATCTGTATCCTTAGTTGTCTCTTTCTGTCTAGCCGAAAACAAAACAAATGCTTCGAAGTTTATTTCGTTTATTTAGTGTATTTGTGATCGTTGAGTTGAAGCGTGCACGTGCAAATCAAGCTTTATCTTACAGTGCCATCTGTGATACAAATTCTAATACAAACATATTCTAACCTTTACAGAAAAGTGCTAGTACTACATCTAAAAGTTTCATAATAATACATTCTAGATATTCTACTGATATTTTTAGATTTAAAAACATTATTTCTACTGTCGGAATTTCGTCATGAACAACTTTATTTAACTTCTATCTTCGAAGATTTGATGTTTGTATAGCCCGTTTGAAGTAGTGCATCAACTTTCACAGAAATAAAGCTCTTGTAGAAATCTTTTTTTATGTTGTAAGTATGCAAAATAGTTATGAAATATGTTAAGGTATGGAGTAGTATTGAAATTCGCTGAAGAATATGTCTTTAGTAATGTTGCATGAACTGATAATACAATATCAAAAACAAAACTACCATAAGATTTGAAAAATCAAGATTTTTACATTCAGTATCACTGTTTTCATTTGTTATGAACATAATAGCCATGTTCCTTCGGGCTGTGATTTGCAATCTAAATGATAAAAGTGATCATGATTAAGAAGAATAATGTTTTTACGTTTCCTATTCGTATCCCCACTTTCTCATTTTGTGATCACTTGACAACCTTTCCCTTCTGAATCAACCATGTTGAGTGATTCACACGGATTCAGTTCAAAGCAATTTTAAAATGGCTTTACGAGTGTAGAAATTTATGAATGTGGGGTTTGTGGCATCATCGAAAATGTGATTTTCCTACAAAAGAATGTAATGACAGTAGATTATTTATAAAATAAAATAGGTTAGTCTGTATATGACATTTGACGTCTAAGCATTTGACGCTAGATGGTGTTCCATTGTTTTCTTGATATAATTTTTAGATCATGATTCAAAATGATCACGATTAGACCAATCAATATTCACAAAATCATAATCACAGCGCGAAGGAACACGGCTTATGTTATTCGAATAATTATTTTCTTTGTATTTGTTTTTTTAACAAAAGATTTTCCGAATTCATAATTTATTGTTGAACATTGTTTTAAGTACCTATGTAAGATATATTTTCTGGTATGTACTTAGTAAATCAATGAGTATTGTCTGTTGATATTCCAAAATTTGCTGCACTAAACGCCTGGTTGTATACAGAAAGTGTTTCAGTTTCAATAAGGGTACCCCGGGTAATATTAGCTGTGTTCGTTTGTATTACATGAACTTTTTAACTAGAAAAAATTAGGCGAGCAGAAAATAGCAAAAAACTGATTTCCCATGTTAATCTCCTATGTACACCTTTAAGACAGACACACGGTATATATATATATATATATATATATATATATATATATATATATATATATATATATATATATATATATATATATATATATATATAGGGTGTAACAACATGATATGTCACAAATACGTGGACGTGTTTTAGTAACAAAAACAAGAAAAAAAGTCCTTTAAACTGTTGTCCTACCTTTATTCGTTTTCAAGTTGCAGGGTGTTAAAATTTTTCGATAAAAAAGGCTTTATTTTATAACATCTATTATTTTATTATTAATTTATTGACATCTAATATTTACAATTGTTCAAATTGACGTCCTTGTACTTGAATGCAGGCTTCGACTCTGCGTAATAGTGATCTCGAGAACTCGTTCGAAAAATCCCGCGGTTTCTGAAATTGTTCTACAACTATGCTGTATGCGACGCTGTAGTTCCCCGATATCCTGAACTTCTGTTTCATATACCAAGCTTTTGAAGTGACCCCACAGAAAGAAGTCGAGAGGATTCAGGTCCGGCGACCTTGCTGGCCAAGCTACATGGCCCCCTCGAGCTATCCACCTCTGTGAATAGGTATTCTGCAGATAATGAAAATGAAATAGGTACAGCTGCTGTTGACGAAGTGTGCGCCAAACTTTCATATGATTCACACCCAGCTCAGAGCTAATTCGTCGGGTGCTTGTCGTTGGATTCATTTCCACTATTTTAAGACTTTGTTCATCGACGTTTGGTTCACCAGGTTGCGGCCTCTCAACAGGGTACCTATTCTATAACTTTAGTAACTTTACCAAGATCTTGATCTTGGTATACGTCATTGTTTGATTTTCCCCTTCTCCAACGATAGATTTGGGGATAATATTAGTAATTTTAGTGTCACCATATTGTTGCTGATTTGAGAATGGATTGGCAATATATTTAAATCTGATATTTACAAATTAACAAAGGAATTTTCTAGTTGTAAGTTGTGTAGTACTTTATTTATACATATTGCAATATATATATGTTAAATATCCTTTATACTTTTAGAGTAAATCATGTTATGAAATTATTTTATATCTAATGAATCTAATTAATTTTGTTATTGCATAATAATTATGTACAAGTACTGTATGTGATATTTATTATTTACTTTGCAAAAGTAAAAGGGGGATGTAAAAAAATAATGACAAGGAAAACAATTCACATACAGGTATTTTTTATTTTCATATGTATTATAGCTTTTCATTTATGCTTTCTACCGTCACAGCTATTCTTTTTAGAATTATAATAGCATTATTCAATTCTTTGTTCATGTTCGCCACTTCTTCATCCAGCTTCTTCGCTTTAATAGACTCCACACTGATTTCTTTAAAATCTTCAGCATGGCTGATTGCATTTTTTGATTTTCCTGGAACACACAAACATAAAATTAATACATAATATTTATGCAGATTCTATTTGTATTTATCTATATGAATTGGTAATACGGCTTGCATATGTACCTACTTTTGGATGTAGCTCCAACTTTTGAAGTAGTCATTGTAGCTGTGGCAGTGACTCGCTGTATCGCTAGCATTTGGTGCACCAAAGTTAGCGAAACTGTTACAACGGGTGTTGCTGCACCGTTGGCGGAAATTTAGAACATAATGGAGCTTTTATTTTCTAAATTCACCCTTTCGTTACCTAAGAAACAAAGATAAATGTAAATGTTCGCTTTGAATACATATCTTCAAAGTCTAAAAGGAATCATACCTATTCATATTTCGAAACAAAGTAAATCTAAATCACTACTTTCGCTTTTCCCTTTGTTTACAAAATTCTTTTCAACTACCTATAAAGTTATTTGTACATGTTCTTCGCATCATTTATTTATCTTTTTATCACTTTTGTGGAAATTTGCGGTAGATACGCAAAATCTAAAGTACAAAATAGCTGGCTTATACATGCCAGCAAGTTGTTTTTAACACTGCGTTGGTAGCTTCCTACAGTTAAAAAGTCAAATGACATCATTACCTAGTTATAAATTCCTGTAAATAAAATTGTTTAAAAAATTTGTATCATCTTAACGTCAAATCATTTAATAAGTAATATTACTTGTTAAATGCTCAAATGTGTAGGAATTCGCTAGATCCGTTTACCGATATCCATAAGAAGAGATGAATAGTCGATAACATACCAACTGGCATTCTTATTCAATCTGAAATTTGATTAAAATTCAGTTATCGTTTGTCTTCAACAAGTATAAACAAATTCATGTTAAAATTAAATAATTAGTATAGTTTCAACTCCTTACAAACCTTACAAAAAGAAGAAATTAAAAACCACTTAAATTCAATCAACACAAAAAATTCATAGTCGAAAGTTAAACAATTCAATGATGGCGCCGAAACAACTGACAGCTTCGATCTGGATAACTAAATTCCAAGATCCTATGCGTGCTTGGAATCCCGTCTCAAATTCACCGCTGGGTGTGACGTCATGTCTCGCAAATCGGTTATAACCGCCGGTGTTCGATGATATTCGCTAGGAAATTTACCAAGATGGAGCGCGTATCAATATTGGTAAAAGCTATAGAATAGGCCTCCAGGCCCCTTGCGAATTCCTCTTTCCCTTAAACGCTGGTCAACTGCCTGAAATATTCTTCGGTCAGGGAGTCTCCTCTCGGGAAAGTTTTCTGCGTACAATCGTCTTGCTTCAACAGGATTCCCAAGCCGCACCATACATTAAATGTATATCTGCATACTCTTCATTAGTAAATGTAACAGGTGCCATTATTGGAAAATAACTTTTTAAGTTAACACAATAAGTATTAAGCTTAAGCAAACTGACACTTGTCTAATAACTTGGATTTTGTTTTCATGGCCTACCGGATTCAAATGCATTATAGCGCGCGAGAACACAATCCGCTTTTATCGAAAAAATTTAACACCCTGTAACTTGAAAACAAATCAAGGTAGGGCAAAAGTTTAAAGGACTTTTTTTCTTGTTTTTGTTACTAAAACACGTCCACGTATTTGTGACATATCATGTTGTTACATCCTGTATATATATATATATATATATATATATATATATATATATATATATATATATATATATATATATATATATATATATATATTTGTTCGTTAAGAGGGCCCAAATTATTTTTTTGCACCGGGGCCCTTAGCGACCTAGCTACGCCACTGACTCATAATTAAGTTAACAAACAGTTTAACCAACCCAAGATGAAAATATGGGATCTTACAGAAACAGAAATGTTGTAGATAATTTAATAAATTTACAGATACAATATATTGGTTTATGATTTTTAGCTTCGAGAGGATGCTGAAAATTTTGAAGAATTTAAAATGATGGGAACAAAGCTGAGGTTGAAGAAAGGCATAGTTCCTCACATACGTATTCATAAAGCAATAGAATCAAATATCTCGTCATCATCTAAAAAGAAGAAGACTGTGAATATACGTTCTCTCCATAGCAAGAAAAAAATTCTTTCTTGTTAATGTCGAGAAAAGTACTTCAACACAAACTGCACCCGATGTCGAATTTCTCTCTGGGGTCCACCATTTTGAAAGCACTAAACATCGTGTGCATTTAGCTGGAATCAAAAAATTAAAACCCTTTGTACGGCAAGAAATGGTATGTACTTAATTTTTTTTTTGTAAAATGTACATTTGCGAGCGAGGCCTGCAAGTACGAGATTTCGCAAAACAGTTTCTGGGCGTGTGATACACAAGATTTTTTGTACTGACTTCTCCGTAAATTCTTCGTATATTTCTCTACACTTTATTCTATGTTACATAACCTAAACAGTGAACATATTTTTATCGGTTTTGCATTGCAAGTTTAATTATAATTACATGTGAGCTTAAAATGCATAATTATTTTATATCTATTGAAAATATAACATACAAACATTAGTTATATATATATTTTATATACTTTCGCATACTTTTAATGACAGATGGCGGAAACTCAATTGTATCACGTGAAGTTAGTTGTAGTTACAAAACAAACTAGTCCAAAAGTTGGAAATAATTAATCTATACGAAATGTCAGTAATGACAGCATATTATTATTTTTATGGCAAAATTTAGTTATTTAAGTTAAATTAAAGATTTAGCCCTAAAATTTGTAAACATTTTGCTAATTGTTCTGTTGAAAATAATCTAAAATTGACAAATCACCAGAACAATAATGCCAACTCCTTTTGCCGGCCTAGGTCAGCAACAGCGCATTTCTGGACGATTTTGCGTTCTGTAATACTAGTCAAAATGGACAGAGGTACGAAAAATAATTTGTTGAATCTGAATAGGTTATTTGAGTTATTGCTATTATTTCTATTTTGAAACTGTGAGCGCGCGAAGTATGAATTTGTACGTCAGGACAAAGTATGCAAGGCATGTACCGGGTGGAACAAATTCGAGTTCCTTATATGAAAAACTTATTATGCACGTTACGTGTAACCGGACGCAAACTAAACATTTCGCAGACGCAATACAGGACGAGAAATCCAATTTCGAGGCCGTTTTTATTGACACTTGAGAATTGACATGACGAATAATAATACAATGACGTTTCTAAAATATGGCAATAAATGTTTTGGTGTGTTTTTACCTTCCGTCACCTTTAGGTAAAGAAGGTATTGTCTTTGGCCAAAAAATTCGGTAGTGAGTTTTTAATGAATAAGTACGTTCTAAGGTCCCTAGAATACGATTTTACTATTTTTACGATGATGTCTGTATATATGTATGTGTGTGTGTGTGCGTGTGTGTGTGTGTGTGTGTGTGTGTGTGTGTGTGTGTGTGTGTGTGTGTGTGTAACAATATTTTCGTCTACGATAACTCAAATACTACAATTCCAAAAATTATAATTCTTTCGTATTCCTCTTCGTTACATCCATATGAAGAGCTGATTAGATTTTGGTTACAATTGGTCAACCGGAAGTACCCTCATTTGAAGATTTTAACAGTTTTTCTTGAAAAAACGATGTTATAAAATTATAAAGAAATTAAATTTCATAAATTAACTAGCTATGCTAGAAACAGCTACTATATTAAGAAAATTCTGATTGAAAGATGTCAGTGGCAATTGACATAGTATATTTGTGTTATAATTTTACTCGAAAGATATTTTTGCTCGAAACTTTCTATATGGAATTTGTATAACATGTATACAATTGTCGAAAGGTAATGTACATACAAGAAATTTAGAATCTTTTGCAAAGAACTTTCTGGATGGATTTTATAGAAAAAACATAGGCATTTACGAAAATTCTACCGGTAGATACCGCATCTACTGACTGTTCGAAAACACGAGTGGTAAATGTTATCGTGTTTGAAAATTGTACAATATCTACCAGAACCATCTACCGGATTCATGAAGAATCTAATCTCAAAAAGACGGTAGTGATGCAAAACGAAGCGCGTGCGTTAAAAGTGGAAATGTGTTCAAAGTAGGACTCTGCTCAGTTTGTTAACTACGTCAAATTTTTTTTTTAATTTTTAAATTTTTTCATAGGTTATGGATCTACCCTGTTTACCACTCGCGTTCTTAAAATATCGATTCCGGTAGCTATAACCTGATAAAAAGCTGTTTACCGGTAACAATTCACCGGTAGAATTTTCGTAAATACATCATATAATTAACGGAAGGTAATGTGCTGGCCACATCAGATTTTTTAAAATAAATACCTACAATATTGTAAAATAATTATTGAAATTTTCTTTTCAGAATTAAACTTTTACAATAAATATGTATATGTTTTTTACGATTGCACAAAAAATAGTGTCTACACCTTGTCCGAGAAATCCTTAGCGTCCTCAAGATTGTCCTGCCTCGGTGAGAATTTTTCTAAAGAGAAATTTCGCGGCCTTCATATACAAATAACTATTTTGAATGTCTCATAATAATGAAAAATTTGATTTCAGATAAGTAGGCATCAATTTGGGGAAAATTCACTCGTTAATGAATATCAAAAACCATTCATGGACACTCAATTACACCCGGTTAACGCAGATGCAAAAGATGAAGATATAACAACAACAATAACAAATCAAAAATTTGAAGAAATTTATATTAAGGAAGAGCCGATGGAAGAAATTTCCCAGGGCTGCGAATCTTACGAAAATATATTGCAAAGTGTAAAGAAAGAAGAATATATGACTGATAATGATATTGGGGAAACTGGAGGTACTAATTCAAACTGTTTTTTTTTTCTAAGTATGTGATCCTGATCAGAGTTTTACAGGGAAGGTAATATTGAGGAAGCACAAGGAAATTTATGTTGAAGAAAAAGAATTTACCTGTTACATCTGCAATAAAATCTTTAGTCGGAAGCAGACCTTACAAGTTCATTTAAAAAATCACGGAGGGATTAAAAAAATTGAATGTAGTGTTTGCAAAAAAATATTGTCACGAAAAGATAGTTTAAAATTACATATGAGAATTCATGATGGAGTGAAAGAATTCGAGTGCCCGACATGTCATAAATCGTTTACTCAAAATTATCATTTGAAAAGCCATTTGCTTAGTCACAATGGAATAAAAAACTATAAATGCAAAATATGTGAAAAGTTATTTACACGAAGTGACACTTTATCCTCTCATATGGCAGTTCACACCGGGAGTAAGAAACATCAATGTTCTATTTGTTATAAACAATTTTCGTTGAAAAATATTCTAAATAGACATATGAAAATTCATAGCGCAATAAAAGACAAAAGGTGTAATATATGCAGTAAAGTATTTAGAGATAGTAGCACTCTATCCAAACATATAAAAATTCATTCTGGAACCAAGGAATATCACTGTTCAATATGTGAAAAATCATTTAGGCAAAGTTCTGTTCTCAAAAGGCATATGAACATACATAACCGTGAAAACAATTAGTTCGGTCGTTCCGAAGCTACCACGAGTCTTTACGGGGGCTTATGAAATTGACGTAACACAACACACAACCTCCCCTCTAGTGTTAGAGTATACGAGGTGTGTTCAAAAACTATCGCGAATTTTGAATTTTCGCGGGTTACGTATATTCGAATTTCGATCTTTTTGTGGCTTTATGTTGGTACTCATGTCTCTCACTTATGTCGACAAGCTCGGCCATTTTGAATGTTCACTTAATTGTTGACAGCTGCTTTGCTTGCACGTGTTTTGGATCGTCTTCGATTTTTACCTATTCAAAAAAATGGAACAAAGAACCTGTATCAAATTTTGTGTGAAAAACGAAATTAAGTGCGCGGATGCATTCCGAATGTTGACTGTGGCATACGGAGAAGCTACCTTGGACCAAAGCAACGTTTATCGGTGGTACAAAATGTTCTCAGAAGGCCGAGAAGATGTGAACGACGAAAAGCGTGCCGGACGCCCGAGCACTTCAACAACAGACGAAAAAATTAATGAAGTGGAGAAAATGATATTGGCCAATCGTCGAATCACCGTTAGAGAAGTTGCTGAGGACCTAAACATATCGATTGGCTCGTGCCATTCGATTTTTATCAATGATTTGGGCATGAGACGGGTCGCCGCGAAATTTGTACCAAAATTGCTCAATTGCGACCAAAAACAGCATCGCATGAACATTGCTAATGAGATGTTGGACTCTGTCCGCGACGACCCAAATTTGCTCCAGAGGGTCATAACTGGTGACGAATCGTGGGTTTATGGTTATGACGTGGAAACCAAAGTTCAATCATCTCAATGGAAGCTGCCGCACGAACCAAGACCGAAAAAAGCGCGCCAAGTTCGGTCGAATGTGAAAGTTTTGCTGACAGTTTTCTTCGATTGCAGGGGCGTGGTGCATCATGAGTTCTTGCCACAGGGTAGAACGGTCAATAAGGAATATTACCTGCAAGTTATACGCAATTTGCGCGAAGCAATCCGCCAGAAACGCCCGGATTTGTGGAAGAACAAAAATTGGCTTTTGCACCACGATAACGCCCCTGCTCACACATCGTTGCTTGTGCGCGACTTTTTAGCCAAAAACAACACACTAATGATGCCGCAGCCACCGTATTCCCCAGATCTGGCCCCCTGTGACTTTTTCTTGTTCCCTAAACTGAAGAGGCCCAGGAAAGGACGACGTTACGCTACGCTTGACGAGATAAAGACGGCATCGAAGGAGGAGCTGAACAAGATAAAAAAAAATGATTTTTTGAAGTGCTTTGAAGATTGGAAAAACCGTTGGCACAAGTGTATAATATCTCATGGGGATTACTTTGAAGGGGACAAAATAGATATTCATGAATAAATAAATAATTTTTGAAAAAACACAAAATTCGCGATATTTTTTGAACACACCTCGTATATATATATATATATATATATTTTGTAATCTAAAAACTTTGTACATGTGGTAGAGCACAGATGGCGGTAGTATATAGATATTAGCAATTACTCAGACACTCTATCAGTTCATGTGGATATAGTTTTCTCCAAAATTGTACTGAATAATAAAACTTTATATGTATTTGTTTTGTACATTCCACCAACAAAGTCTACTGATAATTTGAATTCTGTGTATGACTTCTTTGATAACCTCCTTTTTTTGCAAAACAACAACTTTGTTATTATGGGTGACTTCAACATCCCTGGATTAATGATAGATCCTGAATGTTCTAAAGCGAACAACTTTAATTCATTCCTCGATTGTCTTAATGCTAAACAACAGAACTCTATTGTTAATAAAAATAATCGCATACTTGATGTAATTATTTCTAACTTAGATTTTTCAGTTACTCGCTCCAATGAGCCCATTCTTGATATTGAATATGATTATCACCGTGCTCTTAACTTTGAAATAAATGCAATAAGTAAAAGTAATACTAAGTCTTTAAGCAAAGTCGTTGGTTTCTCTTATAATTTTAAGAAAGGTGACTATAACAAATTATATGATTTAATAGATAAATTTAATTGGGAATCTCTTCAAAAATTTGATGATGTAAACTCAGCTTGTGACTTTTTTTATGAAACACTACGGTTTTTTGGGCGGGTGTGTTCCTCCTAAGAAATCTTTCAAACCTCGTTATCCGCCTTGGTTTACACCTACAATCAAAGCGGATATTAAGAGAAAAGATCATCTTCACAAGCTAAGTAAAAAAATTAGAACTAATGAACGTTATTTTATTGAATATAAAATGATAAGATCTAAATTAAAAATCAGATGTGGCCAGCACATAACCTCTCGCCAGATATTTTACGTGGTTGTACGCATAAAACGAAAAATATTTTTAAATACAAATACATATATTCATGTCTCACTACAGAAGAATTCTCACATATATTTGCAAAATCTATGGGATATTTTAATATAAATTATGTACAATACATACATTTTGTTTATATTCAATATCCTGAAATTTACTTTTTCTACTTTCTTTTTCTTTATATACGTAATTTTTTCGCAAATTCCTCTTATATTCTTTTTTACGTATATTCTTTTACGTTGTTGACTTTTTTATTTTCATAATCTTCATAATAATGTACAAATATTTTTGACAGCGGCATACAAATATTTTTGACAGTGACATGTATTTGTCAATTACAAACATTTGAATTTCTTGCCTTGAAGTAGTTTGATTTGAGAATTTTTACATCAAATTATTTTATGTGCATTTCTTTATCTCTAAATCTATAGAAGATATAATAATGAATTTGTATTTATAGAATAAAGAATTTAAAATTCTTTAATATAAGTATTTACATAAATTTTCTATAAATAATATTTAGATGATTTTTTTCTTGTAACTACTACTTCCGGTTGTCCAATTGTTACCAAAACTTATTATTTGAGATATCGTGAATCCAACATCCACACACACACACATACGGACATCATCGTAAAAATGTTATAATCGGATTCTAGGGACCTTAAAACGTGCTTATTCACTAAAATATGGGTATGCGATTTTTAGCATGAATACAATACCTCTCTTAGCGAGAGGTAAAACAGGATATAAAAGAAGCCTACAACAAATATATTTCCAATTGTGAACAAAATATTATTAACGATCCAAAAAAAATCTGGAATTTCGTAAATACTAAAAGGAAATCATCATCATTACCAAATGTATTCACCTTTAATAATTCGGATCTTTGCAACCCAAATGATATTGCTAATGGTTTTGCTGCTTTCTTTAATTCTGTTTATTCTACTTCCTCTAATAGTTCCCCTTGCAACACTAACTCACCATCTTCTAACCCAGTTGCCTTAAATCACGTTACCAGAGAAGATATTCAGCAGTCTATACGTAAATTTAAATCAAATTCCTCCTGTGGTCCTGATAATATTCCCAGTTTCTTAATTAAAGACTGCTACTATCCTTTGTCGAATGCTCTATTTTATATTAATAATTTGTCAATTAAAACTGAATGCTTCCCTGAAATTTGGAAAGTCACAAGAATTACACCTATCTATAAAAATGGTGATATTAGCAATATAAAAAACTACTGTCCAATTGCCTTACTATCTAACTTTAGTAAAATTTTCTAAAAAATTATTTGCCCTTCAATATACTCAAAAATAAAAAATCAAATATCTCACCTGCAACATATGGTTTCATGGAAAGAAGGTCAACTAGTAGTAATTTAATGTATTTTACCCATGTTGTATCCTCTACTTTGGATAAAAAAGGGCAAGTGGACTGCATTTACACTGACTTCACAAAAGCATTCGATCGAATCGATCACAACATTTTATTAAATAAACTTCATTTTTTCAACCGACAACTCTTTGTTCAGTTCCTTGGGCATAAATCATCTTCCTTCATTGCTTCATCAGGTGTTCCGCAGGATTCTAATTTAGGTCCTCTTTTATTTATTTTATTCATTAACGACATAACTGATATTTTGAAATGTAACAAACTTTTATTTGCTGATGACTTAAAAATATTTCTACCTATTTCATCACTAGCCGATTGTCTCTTACTTCAACAAGATCTTAATAACCTCGCTAAATGGTATGAACTCAATAAACTCACTCTAAACCTTAATAAATGTTATGTAATGTCGTACTCGCGAAGTAATTCAATTGTTTGTCATAATTATGTTTTAAACCAAACTTGTCTTTCTCGGTGCTATACAATCAAGGATCTCGGCGTCACATTTGATCCGAAGCTTTCGTTTTCTAGTCATATTATTTTTTTACATAAGTCAGCAAACCAAATGCTTGGTTTTTTAATTCGTAACACGCGTTCCTTCCGTAACATTTCTTCAATTTTAACCCTGTATTTCTCATTCGTCAGATCTAAATTAGAATATTGTGCAATTATCTGGAGTCCCCTTTATGAAGTTTATCAGGACCATATTGAGAATATTCAAAAAAAGTTCCTAAAATATTTATATTTTAAAATCAATAATAGAACAGTGTCTTACAGAGAATTGCTTGAACTATTTAATTTCCATACCCTTAGTGAACGTCGTGATATTAACTCTGTGCATTATCTGTGTAAACTGATGCATGGTATAATAGATAATCCCTAATTCCCTTAGCATGCTATCATTCCACGCACCTTCCGTACAAACTCGCTATTCCCGTACTTTCTACCTCCCAACTCCCCGTACTAACATCTTCTCAGCATCACCAGTTTACCGCATGATTTCAACTTACGATTTGAAATTTGCCAATGTTGATGTCTTCCTAAATGATCCTAAACATTTTTTGAAACAAATTCTGGCCATTGTTACATGATGGTCTTTCCTGTATTTTTTTTAAAAACTATCCTTGTATTTGTTTAATTTTTATATTTTTTGTATTTTTCACTTTATATTTTTAACTTATTTTAATGTGTCTTTTTTCCTGTCCAACAGGGGGAAACCTATTGTAAATAAATAAATATGACATGAGTGTGATTGACCGCCATGTTCATTCTGCTTGTCGTTGTCATGAAATGCGTTGTAGGGAATTATTAAGTAAACGTTTAACATTTGTAAATCTCATCGTAAATTGATTGTTTTATTCACTACCTAACATCCAATACTACATGTCTTTAGAAAAAGAAGGCAGACTCGAAGAGATATAGTTTTGTATTACCATGGCCATGGCTTCTTCTCTTCTCAACGTATTGTCCTAATCCAACGAGCTATAAGTAAAGTAACTATAGAGTGACAAATGAGCGCTGCTTTTGATCGTCAGCGCCTCTAACGGTTACTTTGGTGTTTTTGGGTACCTAATAAATTTTGACATTTCGAGAAAGTGATACAATTTACAATTTTATTTTGAGTTTTTACTGTTGTATGTGAATATTATACGTCATAGTATATTGAAATGAAAAAAGAAATTATTTAAAATGTTATACGTGAATTAAAAAAGTCAAAATACCAGCGAAGGTACTGTGACAGAAAATACAATTTTTCTCATAATATTTGTGATTTCTGTAAACCATTTTATCATACTTAGTTTTATATTATAATTTATAATATTAGTTAAATATTATAAGATGCAGATTACATGGAAATTGCGATAAAAGAGTTGGAAAACTTGGATGATTGGGAAGAAGAAAGTTTCTGCATATCACGATATCAGTGGATGATTTTAGCATCTTTCTTTTATATTCGCAATAATTGACGAATATTCTTCATTGAAAATATACCAGGCTCTAAGTGGAATCAGTTGCACAAGCTCGGAAAGAAGAATACACGAAAAATACGAACCATGTGAATTTTTACTTTTAACATTAACATTACATGTACAAAATATAAAAATAGACTAATTATGTCAAAAATAAACCTTCTATATGATACAACTGCAAGTATTATACAATTTTAAGATAATTTTCTCCTTCTTTTATTATATTTTTTTCAAATTTGAACTTGAGAAACACATTTTTGTATATTCATTGTTTCAATCATACGACCATTGTTTGAATTTTATTCATACGAGAAGTATCCTTTACAAGGATGTAATGTTGTGAAGTAAATAAATGAATAGGTACACCATGTACAGGTGTCTCATTTTCGATGTTTTTTTAAGGTATCTCGGGTAATACTAATGATAGAGCAAAACCGTTTGCACATTCCAGGGTCAACTTTTTTAGAAATGTTTAATAGTCACCACAGGACATTTCGATCTTCTTTTGTTTCTGAGCTACAGGCAAAAACTCGTTTTTCGCTCATTTTGAAAATATCTCATATCTTATTTATTATAAAAGTTAGAGAAAAAATGTTTTTACAAAAATTTTATCGTTTTTTAAATGGAATAAAATGAGACACCTGTACAAATATATATAAGTTTATTAACGCAAGTTTAATACTAACTAGTTACACTGAACATCAGAAGGTTATGGCGGTTAAATATACTCTGAACATAGGGTCAGTCTTATACTTAGACCAGGAATAGAGGGGGAGACAGGGCATGCTATATATTTCGCCATACGACGACTTTCCAAATCATCCTAGCGATTTTCGACTTTATTGAACTGTCAGAATCAGCCGCAAAAGGCTAGTCGGCCAGATGTGTTACATACGTGTGCAGTCGAACGAATAAGTTTTCAATGTCAACAAGCGTCACCTACCGTTTTAACTTGTCCGTTATTTACATTACGTTTTTCTTTATTAATATTGTTTCGTATTTATTTTAGTTTTATAAAACAAAATCAAGATAATTTGTAGTTATGGATTATCAAGTATATATTTAGATTTGGCCAACAGTATTTAACTGGTTGACTAGCCTTTTGCGGCTGATTTTGACATTTCAATAAGGTTCAAAATCGCTCAGATGATTTGGAAATATACGCGTGACTATGGCTTGTCTCCCCCTCTATTCCTGGTCTAAGGTCTTATAGTTGTTTTTATAGGTTGTGTATCACTAACCACTTAACTACTAGGGACATTTTACCGAAGCAACTAGTAACTATACCGATATCTTACAAAGGAGAAAATATGTAAACTTAATTTTCATGTAAATAGAAGATATCTGTTGAAAAGTTACCTTCTTACGCATATATTCCTCATATAATATTGTAGGAAATTTATAAAATTTGATACTTCAATCGGTAATTTTGTCAAAATTATTACATCTCCCACTGCATCACATAATATTTGACGTCGTATCATTCGCATTCATTGCAAAATTTTTATAAAATATATATTTTAAAATTATTCTGATATAAAACATAACCTTGTTATGTTTCAATGAGTAACCAACTTTGTTTGTCATTTTTGTCCGCTGTCTGCGCTGACTTTTGTTAACACCGCCAATAAACTATTATTCACGAAAGATGACTATTCAAGGTCATTTGTTCGAAGAAAGAATACACATCTCTTTACAGCAGTAGCTTAGCAACCTTTTGTATTAGAAAGGGTAAGATTATTTGACCTATGTCTATTTAATTTAAGTGGTGTGACAGATATACGTAAATAGTGGCATTACTTTCTAACACACTAAAAATATTAATGACATATGTCGTAGAATTACAGATATCTAATTATCTACTACACTGCCCTCTGTGCTAATATTCATCCAGTGGCGTTGACGTTTAAGTCAAATTATTATTCCTTGGTTTATAAGTTAAGTCTATGTTTTTGTATTTTGCAAAAATATAAGTGGAGAACATAAATCTTTCAGAAAGACATTATTTAGAAAGAAACATAATTTTCAAATGAATTACTCGTATTTTTACCTTCCGTCACCTTTAGGTAAGGAAGGTATTGTCTTTGGTCAAAAAATTCGATGATGAGTTTTTAATCAATAAGCACGTTTTAGGGACCCTAGAATACGAATTTACTATTTTTACGATGATGTCTGTATATGTGTGTGTGTGTGTGTGTGTGTGTGTGTGTGTGTGTGTGTGTGTGTGTGTGTGTGTGTGTGTGTGTGTGTGTGGATGTGTGTGTGGATGTGTGTGTGTGTGTAACAAAATTTTCGTCTGCGATAACTCTAATACTACAGTTTCAAAAATTATATTTTTTTCCCTAGAATACTTCTTCGTTACATCCATATGAAGAGCTGATTAGATTTTGGTTACAATTGGTCAACCGGAAGTACCATCATTTGAAGATTTTAACAGTTCTTCTTGAAAAAACTATGTTAAATATCATTTTTTCACATTTAATGTTATTATAAATATTAAAGAATATTTTATTCTCTATACGATTTGACTGCATTTTATACTTAATATTAAATGGATATAGAGTTAAAAAATTATAAAGAAATTAAATTTCATAAAGTAGCTATAGCTATGAAAACAGCTACTATTTTAAGAAAATTCTGATTGAAAGATGTCAGTGTCAAGTGAAATTGACATAGTGTGTGTCTTATAATTTTACTGGAAATATAGGATCTTTTGCTTTCTGTATGCGGAATTTGTATAAAATACATACAACTGCTTTAAGGTAATGTACAAGAAATAATAATAATAATAAATCTTTTATTTCTGCAGATACATTACACTGTATATAGAAAACGTCACAGAATAATAATTTAAGACATAAATTTTCTGTATGAAATTTGCATAAAATACATGCAGCTGCCGGAAGGTAATGTACAAGAAATAGAATATTTAGCAAGGTACTTTCCGTATGAAATTTGTACAAAATACATAGAACTGACGGAAGGTAATGTGCTGGTCACATCAGATTTTTTTTAGTTAAAATGTGTCCATAAATATTTCATGTTGCACGCCTATGCATAGTAAATGCAATGAAGTTATCTGCAAGTAATATTATATCAGACGGCTCACAAATGACCTTGAATAGTCATCTTTCGTGAATAATAGTTTAGTAAAAAAATATACAGAGGAGGCACGTCGTCAAAACATTACATAATGAAATAAATACTATTTTTTACATGCTATAAGAAAAGTACATTTTAATTAAATTTACAATTAAGTCGAACATAATGTTTTAAACGTATTTTTAATTTATTTAAAATAATTATAGTTTATTTTTTCACCAATGATTGGCATTACTGGATTTGAAAATTTATACGTTTACATGACATGCATATTAGGCGATTTCAGGCGACATACCCGTTTACTTCTTAGGATCAGTTACGGTATGATATGTTCAATGGTGGCGCCAAAAATCGTTGGTTCACTTGTTGACACCGTGCTTGGTGGTTATGTACATTCTGCGACATTTAAAACTGTCAAAATTAGTGTCTGACAATTAAAATGCATTAACAAAGAAAGATAGTTTATTCATATTTGTCCAAAAAAGAGTCAACGAAAATAATGTCACCTTGTTTGACATAAAGACCACGACACAGACTGTTTTGACTTTTGACATTTCAAAAAAAGACATGATAAAAAGAGATAGAAATAGTGAACAGAGAGCTGACCCGACTCGCAAACCCGTTCAGCTGTGAGCACTGATCCAAGGATACCGGGTAAGTTGTTCCTAGCGCCCGAATGTGTGAACCTACCTGAACGCAACATGCCGCAAGTGAACGCAGTGAACGGTTGTCGCCCGAAATCGCCTCTTTCTTTCGCCCATGGGGTGTTCTTTCATTCGTATGGCAGTAAGTTTTATAGATTATATTTGTATTAAATAAATATCGTGACTGATATTAATGGATAAAAGAGACAATAATTACAACAAATATTACTGATTTTTGTGGATTAAGTGGATAACTGCAAGTAGAAGTGGACAAAAGCGGTTTTTATTTCTATTATCGCCTTTATTTCAGGATATTCGTGAAAAATGCTCCACTTATCTCCTTTAGGTACTCGTAACTTTACTATTTATGATAAAAGATACGTTCTATCGATGTCAGAAATATTCCTACTAGAATAAGAATATTCTTAACGCAATAATACGATCACTAGCAAATAACTGTCAAGTAATATGTAAATAGAATAGGTGTTATTGTTAACAACTAATGGTAACTTTATATGTTTACTATGGATTTTTACTTCCTTGTATATAGTAAAGGAAGTATAGTAATGGCAAAAAATTTCGGGTTTATCACCAACTATTTAACACGCAATGCCTTCGCTAACAGTGCTTATATACTCCAGCATTTGTATTCGAGAAATTTCTAGAGGACTATTCCAGATGAAAACTCAAACACAATAGATTTCATCAACCGCGTAATTAAGCAGGTTCGGACAAGTCTGTTGCGCCATCGCTAAAAATAGACACTCGCTCGTCCCTGCGACAGCGACGGCGGGCGCTGCACATTACATTACATAAATCAAAAAAGGTAAGCCGTAGAAAATTTTTTTATTTAGGACTGCTAGAACATCTAGTTGTGCGCCTCCCTTTTTCGTCATTAAATAATTTCCAGAAGTGGTAGTTTACTTGAAGCCTATAATAGATTTTAATGAAAAACTATTTTAAAATATATTCCACAACTTTTCAAATTTGGTCTTTTTACTTCCTTGTACAAAGTAAAGGAAGTATTGTATTCGCGAAAAATTTCGGTTTTCAGATTTCAACGGAAATATCCATTTTGGCCATCCCTGAATCCATACTCAAAAACGGTAAGCCGTAGAAAGTTGAAATTTTGTATTTAGGACTTCTATAACATCTAATTGTGCACCTCCCTTTTTGGTCATTACATAATTCCCAGAAATGGTACTTTATTTAAAGCCTATAATAGATTTTAATGAAAAACTATATTAAAATAAAATCCAAATCTTTTCAAATTTGGTATATAAGACTTTTATATCAATTGGAATAACATAGCAGATTTTGGTTAAAACAGGCTAACCGGAAGTGATATATTACCTGAAGTTGTTAAGAGTTTTCCTTGAATAAAATGTTTCATTTTAATTTTAGAAATAAATGCTTCAAATAAGAGTTTCAGAGAATTAAAATCTGCGTCTAGCACATCAAGTATTATTAAATTAGCCCTTTGTATAAGCGAGATATGTAAATTTAAAACTTATATACTTTTAGGTTTTTGTAATGAAGCTTGCTATGGATTAGGACAAAAAATAACAAAGAAATAAAAAATAGATGTTAATGTCAAATACGTGCAATTTTACAATTGAGTCTATACTTCATATTAGTCTTGCGTACAAGGAAGTCGTGTGGTGTCCACATCAGATTTTTTGTCAATAGGAATAACATAGTAGATTTTGGTTACAATAGGCTAACCGGAAGTAATATATTACCTGAGGTTGTTAACAGTGTTTCTTGAATAAAATGGTTTTATTTTAGAAATTCTGTGTCTAGCACATCAAGTATTATTAAATTAGCCCTTTGTATATGCGAGATATTTAAATTTAAAATTTATATATTTTTTGATTTTTTGTAATAAAGCTTGCTATGGATTAGGACAAAAATTAACAAAAAAAAAAAATTAATGTTAATGTCAAATACGTGCAATTTTACAATTGAGTCTATACTTCATATTAGTCTTGCGTACAAGGAAGTCGTGTGGTGTCCACATCAGATTTTTTGTCAATAGGAATAACATAGTAGATTTTGGTTACAATAGGCTAACCGGAAGTAATATATTACCTGAGGTTGTTAACAGTGTTTCTTGAATAAAATGGTTTTATTTTAGAAATTCTGTGTCTAGCACATCAAGTATTATTAAATTAGCCCTTTGTATATGCGAGATATTTAAATTTAAAATTTATATATTTTTTGATTTTTTGTAATAAAGCTTGCTATGGATTAGGACAAAAATTAACAAAAAAAAAATTAATGTTAATGTCAAATACGTGCAATTTTACAATTGAGTCTATACTTCATATTAGTCTTGCGTACAAGGAAGTCGTGTGGTGTCCACATCAGATTTTTTGTCAATAGGAATAACATAGTAGATTTTGGTTACAATAGGCTAACCGGAAGTAATATATTACCTGAGGTTGTTAACAGTGTTTCTTGAATAAAATGGTTTTATTTTAGAAATTCTGTGTCTAGCACATCAAGTATTATTAAATTAGCCCTTTGTATATGCGAGATATTTAAATTTAAAATTTATATATTTTTTGATTTTTTGTAATAAAGCTTGCTATGGATTAGGACAAAAATTAACAAAAAAAAAATTAATGTTAATGTCAAATACGTGCAATTTTACAATTGAGTCTATACTTCATATTAGTCTTGCGTACAAGGAAGTCGTGTGGTGTCCACATCAGATTTTTTGTCAATAGGAATAACATAGTAGATTTTGGTTACAATAGGCTAACCGGAAGTAATATATTACCTGAGGTTGTTAACAGTGTTTCTTGAATAAAATGGTTTTATTTTAGAAATTCTGTGTCTAGCACATCAAGTATTATTAAATTAGCCCTTTGTATATGCGAGATATTTAAATTTAAAATTTATATATTTTTTGATTTTTTGTAATAAAGCTTGCTATGGATTAGGACAAAAATTAACAAAAAAAAAATTAATGTTAATGTCAAATACGTGCAATTTTACAATTGAGTCTATACTTCATATTAGTCTTGCGTACAAGGAAGTCGTGTGGTGTCCACATCAGATTTTTTGTCAATAGGAATAACATAGTAGATTTTGGTTACAATAGGCTAACCGGAAGTAATATATTACCTGAGGTTGTTAACAGTGTTTCTTGAATAAAATGGTTTTATTTTAGAAATTCTGTGTCTAGCACATCAAGTATTATTAAATTAGCCCTTTGTATATGCGAGATATTTAAATTTAAAATTTATATATTTTTTGATTTTTTGTAATAAAGCTTGCTATGGATTAGGACAAAAATTAACAAAAAAAAAAAAATTAATGTTAATGTCAAATACGTGCAATTTTATAATTGAATCTATACTTTATGTCGGTCTTGCGACAAGGAAGTCATGTGGTGTCCACTTCAGATTTTTTTATTGTTGTCTTCCAACTAATGATCCATATTAGTGTTTGTTTTATGAGCAAAACCTAACCTAAACATTCACAAACGAAACAGCAAGGCGCGGGTGACAGTCCTACGTTCTACAAACGCTTTCAGCTCTGTAGTTGGCATAACTGTGCCCTACACGGAATTTTTAATACCATAAATTGTAAATATACAAAGTTTTACAATAATATTCAAGTATTATTCGTCTGATATATCAATTAACTTGTTCGCTAAAATTAGCCTCGCACGTTAATATAATTATGCAACACACATTACATTGTCTAAATTAAGTTAGTGTACCATGTAAACCCATTAAATTTGTGACGTTATTATCTAGTTACGAACTTTGATGACGTACCTCCTATGCATGAATATTTTTACTATAACCGAGGCCACACGAGAATACAGGCCCAAAAGCTCAATTCGTGACGTCACAGCTAGCTTCTTGCTGTCACGCTACGCCTCGAACGACCGCAGTGTAAGCATAAGAAATATACGGAATTATAATCAAATAGGATTGTAAAATGTGATTTATAAAGATAAAAAACTCGTAAATAACTATTCAAATATTATATAATAACTTTTTATATACATAACTAAACAAATTAAATAAAAAATCTGGTGTAGCCAACACAATACCTCCCGCCATCTACAGCCCGAGTTACAAAAAGGATTAAGTTAATCCTTATTTTTGGATTAGCGAATTTTACTCTAATTTTAACAGTTTATTTCTTAAATATAGTGTAATCTAATCAAAGTAACTACCTTTTTTTAACCCCACAACAGGATTAAATCTCCATTACAGAGTGGGTTCACAATCACACACATCCATGATTTCGAATCCAGACCCAGAACCCCGAGGGCACTCATGACATAGGCGTTGCTCTAACCATTGAGCTAACGCATATAATAAAATGAAGATTAAATTTTAAATACCGGGATATCATTTGAATTCACTAATCCAAAAATGAGGATTAGCTTAAACATTTTTGTGTATCGTTAATTTTTATTAATCTAAATACATACCTACATATTTACTTATGCTGGAAACTGTATTGAATTCCTTATATTGTTCTATTTACTTTTTAAAATGTTACGAATATTACTTTAAAATGATTAGTTCTTTGATAGTGACATTGGTGACATTTATCTGTCAGTTACATATATTTGAATAACTGCGTTTTGTTTGTTTAAAGCGTAGGATTTGGGATTTAAATTATAGATAATTTTATAAATTTATCCATAAAATATATAAAAAAAAGTATTTATGCAAATCTATAGTAAATTTAATAATTTAATTTTAATTTAATAGTTTCATTTTGTTTATTTTTAATTTTCACTTCACAGTTTATTAACACCACACCTGACACCAATTGTAACGTTTTTATTTATATGGGTGAAGTGTAAATACTAGACTATTATTATTAATTAAGTTTAAGTGATGGAAGCAACGCCGAATTTACAATAAAGAATTTTTAAATTTTTTAAAACCTACCGAGTGTGGATTTTTATTCCTTATTTCAATCTAGTTTTTAACAGTGAGAGAGTATAAATTTTAAAACAATTCTAATAACATGTTTCTGTTTTTCTCTAACATTTATAATAAATTTATAAATCTGCATTATAAAATAAAATGGTAAATATTTCACTTATTTTGAAACATTTACACATACAATATTACATAGATATATATACCTACACTATTTTA